>ML270668.1:0-38589 GCA_005239495.1 Nicotiana undulata | reverse complement strand
GAAGATTCAAAGGAGATAGATACCCCAATAGCCATAGCTACAAAATTGGATGTGGATGAACCTAGTTCATCCGTTGATCAGAAGACGTACAGGGGGATGATTGGGTCTCTACTATATCTTATTGCAAGTAGACCTGATATTGTGTTCAGTGTGGGACTATGTGCTAGGTTTCAAGCCAATCCAAAGGAGTCCCATCTCACTACAGTAAAAAGAATTTTGAGATATCTGAAGGGCACCACTGATTTGTGCTTTTGGTATCCTAAAGGTGTAATTTTGACCTTGTAGGATATGCTGATGCTAATTATGCAGGTTTCCTGGTTGTCAGGAAAAGTACTTCAGGAATGGTTCACTTTTTGGGCTCCTGCCTTGTCTCTTGGGCCACCAAGAAACAAAATTCAGTAGCCCTGCCTACTTTTGAGGCTGAATATGTGGCTGCAGCCTCTTGTTGTGCCCAGGTTCTATGGATCAAGAAATAACTCCTGAACTTTGGTATAGATGTGGGATGCATTCCTATTTACTGTGATAATACTAGTGCAGTTAGTATGACTAAGAATCCGGTTCATCACAAGAGAACTAAGCACATAGATGTTAGGCACCATTTGCTGAGGGATAACTATGAAAAGGGGATGATCTCAATCGAATTCTGTGCCACTGATCATCAAATTGCTGATATATTTACCAAAGCATTGAGTAGGGAGCATTATGAGAGAAACATGCTTGAATTAGGGATGATTATGATCACCTAATTAAAAAAAACTGGAAAAAAAACTGAAAAAATTGAAGAGAAAAAAAGGAGGGGGAAGTTTTCTGGCTAGAAATTTTAATTAGGTACTTAATCAGATTAATCATTGCTCAGTACTATGTCTTTATTGCCATACTCTTCTGCCATGTATTAATATGATTCCCTAGTTGCTAATGATGTTTCTCTATTTGTGAGAATTGAGGCAAAATAAATATTTTTAACAGGATGAACCTAGTTCATCCATGCTGGTTTACATGACTGACAAGGTACGTTCTCATATCTATACATGTATTAATTCAAGTACAGTCATACATGAGCAGGACTCTATCCATTTATGGTTCAGTTCAAATTCTCGTACTTACCCAAATAATGAACCAGTTTCAAGAAGCTCCGTCACATTTAATTAGCCTAGTTTTAGGGGGAAAGAAACGGTCTAATCAATGTCCAATCACTGACAGTCCTTAATCGATTAGTATCCTACTTGTGTTAATACACTTCCGTTATAATCACCCCAGCCACAAGTTATAAATAGGCCATCATTACCCATTGTGAATATAGCAATAGACGAACCCTGTTCAAGTCACTCAACACTCAAATCTCTACTGCCTTTTGCTCTCTCTTCTTTTTCTCTCTAAAATTTAAAACTATGTCGTCTGCTTCATCTGATTCTCAAAATCGTGACTACGATGAAGGAGTATATGAGTCTGATTCTCCACCGGTCTACAGTTCTGAATCCTTTGAGACACCTGAAACCCCTGAACACCATGATGCCCCTGAACCCACACCAAACCTTACGCCAGCCCCCAAACCCCGTCGTGTCAAGGTTCTTGCACGCAAATCTGTGGCTTCAGGTTCACGAGAAAAGTTCTTGGAAGATTTATTACAGGCTGAAGAAGAACCCATACCAGACTCGTCCAGTGAATCGTTCAAATCAGCACATGAAGACGATGCACCTGGTTCGTCCAGCTGAGAAAGGTAATACTGAAGTTACCTCTGTGTTAAATTCTGAAAATAGATTTGTGCTGGTGGGGTATGTGACGGATGTGGAAGCGCCAAGTAGGCAAATAAAAACTGGGAAATTCTTGAGAACGAGGGAGATGCAGGTGTGAGGGGATCTGGGAAGGATGGTACCACACTTGAAATTTGTGTCCCAATTCTTGAAAATCTTGAAGATGATGTCGTAGTGACAGGGGGAACTAATGAAGTTGAGGAAGCTGCTGCTGGGTTGGAGAAGCTAATGAAGGATATAGATGAACGCGTTTCTTCTGGGTAAGAAACTTTGGCTGACAGACCGAAGAAGCTGGGGGACTCATACAACCCCAAGAAAAGAAGGACTCCAAAGTCCATCAAGTCTAAAGCCTCAGTTTCCTCAAAGAAAAGGAAAACTGATGAGTCTGTTGGTGTACCTGTTCCAAGGGTACGAGCTACGAGAAATACTGTTCGAGAAGAAGAGGAGAAGCTGGAAAAAGCTCTGCAAGAGAGCAAAAGAAAGAAGGCAGAGAAAGGGAAAGCGAAAGTGGGGGAGCCTGTTGAGGCTATTGCTGATGATGAGGTGTTGGACCTGGTCCAACAAGAAGGGGAGGTTGCTCTAGTGGTGATCAAGACACCTAAGCCCAAAAAGTCTAAGACTTCCACAAAGAAGTCAGCACCTGTGTCTGCTACCACTGCGAGTAGATCTACGAAGACAAGGTCTAAAGTAAAGTCAAAGAAGAATGTTCAGATTGTTGAGAGGGATGATGATCCTGAATGGAGTGGAGATGAAGAGAAGGAGGTTGGAGAAGTGTCGACTGAAAAAGTTGCCATGTTTGTCAAGAGAAATATCTTGAAGGGAAAGTTACTGAAGGATTTGGAGGAGCCGGGTATGAGGTACTTAGTGGATTTTCTGGCAGCGCAAGGATGGAAGAACATGGTCCTTCGCATGGAAGGAAGGCTGGTCAGAAATGAGGTTGTGGAGTTCATGGGGAATGCAACTGTGATTGAAGGAAGGGTTACCTCATTGGTCAAGGGAGTTGAAGTCTCCTTTGATGCTCAAGAACTGGGAGTCATTCTAGACATTCGGTATGAGGGCTATGACGACTATACAAGGCAGAGATGGCCTTGCTTAGATGGAATGTCCTCAGCTATCAGCATCACCAGATTCTTTTGTGACAATGAAGAGGAGCATGAACCCAGGGTTGTGTACAAAAGCGAGATGAAGCCTGAACACAAGTTGTTCTTTGAGTTTGTAATTAAATTTCTGCTGCTCAGACAAGAACGCAGGCACATTGCCAACTACATGGATCTAACACTCATGGAGTGCCTGTACAGAGGCAAGCAGATCAATTGGCCATCTTTAATCATCCAACTTTTGGACAGAGTGGTGAATGGCACCAAGGCCCATGCAATTCCTTATGGCTTTATCCTTACTGCAGTTCTGGCTCATTTTGGAGTTCCCACAAAGAAGGCTGAAATGGCTACTGCAAAGGATTTCTTTGGGAAGGACACTTTGCTGTCATGTGATTACACTGTCAGTGCCCCGGTAAATGAACCTGGTTCATCTCGGAAGCATCCAGTCAATAGCAAGGTTTGTGCTCTGGTGCAGGAAAGCAAGCAAAAGGATATGGAGATCCTTCGATCGAAGACTCGCTTAGTTGAGGTGGAAGCTGAGCGTGATGCTCTCAAAGCTAAATTAGCCAAGGAGAAGGAGAAAAACGAGGGTGTCTTACACCAAATGTTGTCTCTTCTCCAAACCAGAGTGGTCCAGCCTCTTCTGCACCACCCCAGACTTAGGAATTTCCAGAACTACCCCCTCCTATCCTATCAAGTGCCCAGTTCGGGACAGTGTCAAGTGTCTTTTGTTTTAGTTTTTAATTTTGTTTTTCTCATGTTAAGGTTGTTTTTGATTTTAATCTGTTTTGGTGTTAATCATCACTGTTAATCAATGAAAGCTTGTTGTTTTAAAAATGTCTCAATTTCTAATTTATCTTACATTATTTGTTTCTTGTGTTGATTAATCATGTTTGCACCTGCAGTTGCCTAAATTGGCCATGAGTAAGAATTAATAACTGGTAAGTATCACTTTGCAACTTTTCGATGATGCCAAAAGGGGAAAGATGTGTTGTGTTGTTCAAATTTTTTAAAAAGTGATATTTATAACCTAATGAACCTGGTTCTTGATGATTAATTCTCAAAAATATACAAAGTATTGAATATGTATACAGGATAAAAGCACATAGTTTTTCATCATCAAAAAGGGGGAATTTGTTGGCCCATGTCACTGAATGGGTTTTGAAGATTGACAAATATTGACAAGTTGAACCAGGTCCATCAGAGCAGATACATCTGAACGAAGCAGGAACCGTACAAGTCTAGGAGATATCAGTGATTGCTGAGTATCAAAGAACTAAGAGAATGTCTCCTAATACGAAAAGGTTGCAAACTGATAGAGATGACAGAAGTTGATTTCAGCTAGGATAGAAATAGAGGAAGGAAGTTGAGTTACAATCAAACTTGTTTACCAAGGAAGAGTTGGATCAGAATTGAATCATGGACTCAACAAGCGGACTCTATAAATAATCAATGTATTACTGCTGAAATAAGTGACACACAAGTACTAAAGTGAATCAAGATCTGAAGCAAAAGTCCCAGAGATATTTTGCAAGCAGAACTGTCGTGCGATACAAAGGCTACAGTTCAACTAGAAGAAGCAGTTCCATTGTCTAAGTATTGAGTCTAGTTGATGTGTAGTAGGAGTTTTAACATTGTATCTTTCAGCTTACTTAGAAGCAATTGTAATAGGTACAAATTGTTCAAGTTAGAGTTAGCTTGAATTTTGTAGAAATTAGCTAGAGGCTAGTTGATACAAAGAGGATTAGAGTTCGTCCTAGGATTACAAAAGAGTTTATTTTGTAAGTCTGCTTGGCTCAGTGGTTTTAGTGAAGTGTTTGAGCAAATCCTACTGAGGAGTAAGTCGTGGTTTTTCACCTTTTGAGCCAGGTGTTTTCCACGTAAAAATCCCAGTGTCTTTACTATTACTGCTTTATTATTCCGCAAATAGTAGTAGGTAGTATACTAAGAAGAACCGGGTTCTTCTTATTAGACAGCACTCGAAAATTGGGTACTGCACAATTAACTTATAATATTGTGTAGTATTGAAGTCTAAAACATCAGTACTGGTTGCGAATAGATTCAGAGCTTTTGGAGACTGATTCGAGGGTCGAGAGCATCCCAGAGTAGGATTTCTATGTTGTTAAGGTAAGTAACAATTTTCAATCTTATTTTGAGGGTATGAAACCCGGAGATTTGGTATCATGTGACTGTTTGAAGGTGACACTCATGCTAGGTGACGGGCGTGTGGGTGTTCGCCGTGAGGGATTGAGACTTGGTCCGTCCCGGGAGGCTGTGAAGTCTAATAGCCTTTATTTGTGTTTATGTGCTTTCCTGTCTGTTAAAACTTGACTAGTTTCATGTTAGAGATCATGCTTAGGCTTTATCCCTGCTCACAGTAGTTATACTCGGTCATAGTGATTCTTGTACATGTTTACCTCAGTCTTTGTTATCTTCTTGTTGATACACTGTAATACTTTGACTTGGCTGCTTTCCTTTATTTATTGAGAACTGTGAGGCTAGAGAGGTACATGACTGAGTGAGGCCGAGGGCCGCTTGTGAGTTAATGTACTATAGCACGTGAGTTGTCCGTGCGGATCCAGATTGATACCGTAGCACGTGAGTCGTCTATGCGGATCCAGATATGATATTATAGCACGTGAGTGGTCCGTGCAGATTAGTGCTTGGGCTGCAGGAGCCCCGGAGTATGACACCCCCAGTGAGCGTAGGTACCTATTGAGCGTGTGCATTGAGGGCTGAGGGATTGAGTGACAGTGCCTGTGAGGTTTCATCTATTTCGTTGTTGTTGCATTTAGTTGCTATTTGCCTTGTTGTAGTTGGTAATTTATGAAACTGATCTTTTACTCATGATTATCCTTAACTATGAAAATTATTAATTTAATTGCTCTGCTTAGCTCATCACTACTACTCAATTCCTTAGTTATTGTTGTTACTTGCTGAGTCAGTTGTACTCATACTACACCCTGCACTACATGTGCAAATCCAGGTGCGTTTGAGAACGACGATTGTTGAGTCCAGGCCGGTTGAGTTTTTTGGAGACTGCAAGGTAGCTGCGTCCGCAGGACCTTGTTACTTATTCTACATTTCTTTCCGTTGTATTGACATTTAGACATTTGCTGTAATAGTTTTAAATACTTAGACGCTCATGACTTGGTGACACCCCGATGTTTGGGGCTCATTTTCCGCACTTTATTTCAAATTGAATTTAACTTGGATTTTATGGGGATTTCTAATATTGAAAAGCTTTACTTAACTCTTATATTTTAATTGGTAGCCTGTGTCACCAAAGATCGGGTAAGGGCTCAAATTGCCTCGAAGAGAAGGTGTTAAGCACTCTTCGAGGTTCACACATGTGGGTCCCGACTGAACCTTAAACAATATGGATTAGGCTAGGTGATCAAATAAATAAAGGGAAATTTAGAAGTCGAATAGTCTTGTTATAACACATGAGAATTGGTACAAATCTTAATGACTACAAGGATACGACTTCATTGGCCTAAGCTTAATTACTAAGTGTAAACAAAAAGTATATAAAGAAGGGGGGGGGGGGGGGGTTTTAGGTTTTTCGCCCAAAAGGACCACCCCTTTTTTTTTTAACCATTTTGGTGTGNGGGGGGGGGGGGGGGGGGGTCTTAAGGTTTTCAGCCTAAAGGATCACCACGTGCAACATAAATAATACTTCGCACCCCCTTAAGGTAAGGGTTACTCGTATTATTCAGCAGGCACAAACTATTATCTCCTGCTACCCAATTACTATGCTAAAGCTGTTTACTTAAAGAGCTCTAATTGAATTCAAAATCGTACCCTATGTGTGCTTTACCAGTCCCATGCTTTTGGTCTAAGAGGCTTTAAACCTACTACTTTGGTAGTTCTAGACCTTCCTTAGGTTGCTCAAAATAAGAAAACTAGACGCACATTCAAAACTAATAGGACTGCACATAATCAACACCAAAGGCTCAAATTCACCTCCTCATATAGACACGAATGCACACTATCAATTAGGCAGACAGTTATAGCTTATACTAGCGATGTTCAGATTATTTGAACGGACAACTATAGACAGACAAGTTTGGAGTTAAGGCATGTTAAATTATTCAAGACCTATAGGCGTAATTTCTATGTGATTTGAACCACTCAGCGATTAGCACAAATTCCTATAGGCTTGATTTCTGAATGACTAGCTTTGACAAAGAGGCTAATTTTAATACATAGCTCCATTAAAGAATCTTATAGTCATGCTTTTTACGCGAGTAGTAGCATAACATAGACATGATCTCTAAATGATGGCGTATGGGTAGTGAAGTAGTAAAGAACGCATAATTATTCATTTATCCCTATAGGCATGCTTTCTAGGCGAGTTGTGTAATAGGAAGAGAGTAACAACAATAACAACTTTGGTTCCTTAAGCTGAGAGCCTGTAATTATGACATCCAGATTAGTATTAGCATAGACACGTATTATAGCGGTCCAATATGCATGTTATCTAATAATCATATAGAAGTAGACATGCAGCAAGCAAAGTATTTACTCAGACAAACATGGGCATCATGAAGATTGAGTAAGGACGTGTGTGGTTCCTTATAGGCATGATTTCAATTAGTATATAACACATTAAACTAAATAACATATAAGGCATGCTGAACGAAATAGAAAATAGATCACATAGATCCTATTATCATGATTTCTACCCTTTTACGCAAGCATTCGAATTCCCCAGCCCCTTTGCATTAATCTCCCCATTATTCGTTGTTACAAATTATTACAGACCGGATAGTGAATACAATTACAAACATTACATAAGGAGTAACTGCAGGCCTGGAAACATAACCAAATAAAGTAACCCAGTACCGATAGGGCCATCAACAGACTTCTTTAACATGAATAGCAGGCCCAGACTCAAACATATCCCAAATAGGAGAGTGCGTTCACTTGCACGGCCCAAAGATCACACATGAACTCGTACCAACCCAACAGTTACAGATCCTCCTGTTGACCAAACAAGTTAATGGAACACATACAAAAAGAAGCCTGAAGCATTGCTTCATAGAGGCAGGATTATATGACAACTAGTTGGATTCATGTAAAACATATTGATGTTTCAGAAGCAAGGCAACATAATTTATTGGGTCAAAACATGAAAAAAAACTAGGGAAGTCAGTAGGGCTCGTCTTCAACAAAAGGAAGTTTTACATAGGGGACAACATAAGTTCATACGTGAGCTACTATTCACAAAAGAATGGGGGTAGCACGCTAGGCACAGTCAAACACTAAAAACATCATTGGCATATCTACTTAGGATAACCACATATAATTCAAAGTTTCAAAAACCAAGCATACGTCATTAATAGTCAAGGCTTTGGCTAAAAGACATAACATAAGAAAATGGCAGAGTCATAGACAAGCTCAAGTGGGGAATACGATAGAAGGTCAACATGAGAGCCTAGTAAGAGTAGTATAGCATAACAAAACATATTATAGGTGAAAATATATGCAACTCAAGATTAACAGGACATTAGGTCTCAATCACATATAGGAGAAGGAGGCTAGATAAAATAATCTAAAGTAAACTGAATCTATTGGTTTTCGACGAATAATTTTCAGAGATAAAATAATGAACAATTAAATAAAACGAACCACAAACTAATTTTATAAATAACTCTAAGACTACCCCAGAGTATGATGTCACAATTCATGAACTACTAAAGAATACTGCAAATAATGGGCTGAAAGAAACAATGTAACTATTCTGAATATAATAAAACAACGTTATGAAAATAGGAGAAGACTCTCGGGATCTGCGAACGCTGAAAGATATACCTCGTGTCTCCGAATAAACGAATAGACGCTCTAAATACCTCTACTGCTGGTCGGTACCTGGATCTGCACAAAAGAGTGCAGAGTGTAGTATCAATACAACCGACCCCATGTACTGAGTAAGTGTCGAGCCTAACCTCGACGAAGTAGCGACGATGCTACGGCGGGACATTTATAACATATAACCAGTGACAATAGTATATACACTAACGCAATAAAATAATTCTACACGAACAAGAAAAATATAACTGAGACAATAAATATAAAGAAAGAAGGAAATCTAAACAAATAATTAAGTACTGCAACAAAAATAAAATAACTCAGCCGCCTTTTCCAGGCCTCAGCTATAACCAACTCTCAAATAATTTCCAAGTTTTCAAACTTTAACTTTAAGTAAAAATAGTGCCAAAAATATGAAAAATAATAAAAATAAGATAGTAAGTTTTTAAATCTTTGCTTTTCTTTGAAAATCATAAAAAAATATAAATGTCCTCCCTTATCGCTCCTTGTTGCGGCGTGCAACCCGCTCCCACCTGTCCACCCTTATTGATCCTCCCTATATATATCACCCTTATTGCTCATGTTGCGGCGTGCAACTCAATCCCACTTGTCCACCCTTATCACTCCTTGTTGCGGCGCGCAACCCGCTCCCACCAGACATATCATATCAATTTATTCATAAATTTCATAATTCAGGCAAAGCCTTTCACAATACTTTTATTGTCACAATTTCAAACAGAAAACCATATAGCTCGTAAGCTTTAACCAATATCATTTCACAATAAAACCAACCAAAATATATGTAAACACCGTAAGGCTGTCAATCCAACTCAGTCTTTATATACCATGATAGAATCAAGAGGACAACCAATGCTTTTAACACACTTACAACAACAATTTGGAAATAAATCAATGAAACCCAATAACCACGTGAACCTCAACAATTACGAAACAGTTAAACTGCATTTCTCACAACTTCCTCAATATTATCAAAAAATGAAACCAACAGGAACATAAATATATATATGTATATAATTCGTAAAAATAATGCCAAACCTCTCAACCGTTCTATAGCACAAGGAAACCAGCTAAACAACCAATACTCTTTCCAAAAAAACCACAACAATATCTGACAACAAAATAATAAGGCCAAATAGTCATAGAAACAATAATGAACATATAACAATTAAGACAATAATCAATTAAGTTGGGGACGTGAAAGAGGATCATGTTTAACAGACAATTTGGGTGGTGCATAGATACTCGTCACCTCACCTATACACCACGCCCATGCATTTCACATAGCAAACAAGTGGGGATTCCTATTCCCTCAAGTCAAAGTTAGACCAAACACTTACCTCAATTTCGCTGGCCACTCACTACTCAATTATTACTTTCCCTTTTGTGTTCACCTCTAACTTGCTCAAATCTAATCACAATTAACTTAATATCATTAACTATTGCTAAAGGAACTAACTTTATTGAAAAATATAATTTTTCCTAAGTTTTCTCAAAAAAATGAAAACACGACCCCGGGTCCGCTTGGTCTAAATTCGGGGTTCGGACTAAATTACGTTTACCCATTAACCCATGAACCCAAATAAACTATTAGTTCTTAAATCCGACCTTAATTCGATGTAAAAAATTGATTTTTATAAAATTCCCTAATTCTACCCAAACCCTCAATTTTTACCATAAAAATTCTTTGTTTTTGCTTTAAAAGTGATGAAAAACAATAAGGAATTGAAAGAACAAAGTTTGGAATTGATTACCTATGACTTGGGGATGAAGATTGTTGAAGAAAATTATCTTTAGGGCTGAAAACCTCGACTTTTTGGTGAAGAAGAAGGTCTGCCCAATTTTTAAAAGGTATTTATATTAGCTGGACAGGAGACCTATGCGATCGCATTAAATGGGGTGCGATCGCATAGAGAAGGGGGCTGGGCAGTGCGTTTGCATGGGGAGGGACGCATAATTTATTGGTCTCCTCTCCCCCAGGCCTGTTTTTAAACAATGCGATCGCATAGCTTGGCTTGCGTTCGCATAGCCTAGCCCAGGTGAAGCAATGCGATCACATACACACCATTTCGTTCGCACAAACAATACATCAAAACAGGGACCTCAAACTTTTACTCTATGCAATCGCGGACCTTCTTATGCGATCACATATAAAAAAAATACTTGGACACAATAAAATGGAAAACCAGAAGTTCTTTTAAGTGTAAAACACCCCGTGGCCTATCCGAAACTCACCCGAGCCCTCATGGCTCTAAACAAATCATGCACGCAAGTCTAAAAATATTATACGGACTTGCTCGTGCGATCAAATCATGAAAATAACATGTAAAACTATGAATTAAACTTCAAAACTCATCATTTTCGTCAAGAACTCTTAAGGTTCATAATTTCTCAACCGGATGTCCGAATAACGTCAAACGAACTCCGTTTTTCACCAAATTTCACAGTTAGCCTTTTAATATCATAATAAATCTGTATCGGGCTTCGGACCAAAATACGGGCCCGATACCAATGGTTTCCAACATTATTTCTTTTCTTTAATTCATGAACATTTCAGCAAAACGATTTCTTTCAAAAATTGATTTCTAAGGCTTGGGACCTCGAAATTCATTTTCGGGCATATGCCCGAGTCCCATATTTTACTGCGGACCTCCCAGGATTAGAGAAATACGAATACGAGTCCGTTTACTCAAAATGTTGATCAAAGTCAACTTTTATCAAATTTAAATTCTAGAAATCACTATTTCTCATATTTTCACATATAAGCTTTCCGGTTTCACGCCCGAACTGTGCACGCAAATTGAGGTATTTAATTTTAGTATTTTTTTGGCTATTAAGAATGGAACAGAGTCTATTCTTTAAAACGACCCCTTGGGTCATCAAAGTTTCAAATGAACCTCGGGAAGTGCTCACATTGTGAATGGTTCGATAATTGAATTCTAGTGGCCTTGGCTTTTAGCCGGCCAAGAAATTGAGCCTCAGAGTAGTAAAAGATGAATAAGAATAAGAGAGTAGTAGCAAATTTTCAGTGATTAAGGTATTTCGAATGGGGAAATTGGGGAGGGGCTTATATAGTGTTCAAATTAAAATGAACAAACAAGGAAAATAATCAATTAAACCTAAATCAGGAAAGAAAATATCACTTGCAGTCTATAATAGAACAAGTAAAAGAAGAATCTGAATCCAAACCCTAGTTGGAATCGAACTCAAGGAAAATCGTTCACAAGCCCCAATCACGACGGAATCAACAGAGATATACCATATACTAGAGAGATATTCTCTTCTCTAGTGAATAGAACCACAATAGCACCCAGAACCATAGAATCAAAGCCGGATTTGTGAGAATCCGACCACAAATCCGGCTTGCCATAAGTGAAATGGCAACACAAGTTACCATAAATGAGTAGTAGCATGAAAGGTAAGTAAAACCCGCATATGGACGCGTATAAGGAAAGAATGGGAAAGGATCTCCATTGTCGGCTAGGGTTTAGTGTGAGAGTGGAGATGAGAGAATGTAGGGGCGACTCGGTGCAAGAAATGATCTCTAAGGTTAGGTGTGAGATTATAAGGAGAGTGAGGGTTCCATTTTGGGTCATTGATCATTCGAGATCAACGAGCAGGATTAAAGAAGGTGGGGCGGGTCAAAAAATGGGTCCATACCGGGTTAGAAAATTTGAGGGGTCGTTTGGTTTGGGCTGGGGAATTGAGTCAGGTGTTAGGGCTTCGATTTTAGTTAGAAATTAACTCAAAATTGGACTACAAATTAAAATACAAAAAAATTATTAATAAAATAATTTACAAAACTATTTAATAGATAATGAAATATTACTTGTGCAATAAAGTGATTGAAAATAATAACTTAACATTATAAAATATAAAAAATACTATTTGACACAAACAATGTGAGAAAAGTAATTATGCATAACACATAGGCTATTATTACAAAATTGTGCAAAAAAATGAGGTGAAAATATTATGAAACCTATATGTGGATACACACAATAATTTTAAATGATTTAGTCATCCCAAATAATAGTCATCACAAATAATTTCAAAGGATAATTAATAAATAATTAAGTATTTAAATGCAATGAAATCGATTTTAAAGCTCTAACAATTATGAAATATTATAGAAAATACTTGTATTGCTCTTGTAAATTAAGTAATGATGCGAAATGATATTTTGAAGGTATATATACTATTTGAATAAATATGAGAGATAAATTGAGTATCAACAACTTCTCCTCTTCACCTGGGAAGGATGAAAGAGTTGTCGGGTAAAGAAAATGATGACCACTTTTGTCTGAAATGAGTGGGGATGATGCATGTTTGAAAATGGTGGCCGAACCCTGGTTCTTGAGTTTCCTTCATATCCCAGGTACTACGGGAATCAAGCCGTGTGTAGTCCTGGATCCAATGGCGAACGAAATTGATGGAGTTTCTTATAAGAGCGGTCGTATGTTTTGTCACGACCTAAACCGATGGGCCGCGACGGGCACACGGTAACTTGCTCAACCGAGTACCAACATAACGTATCTTTTCGTATCATAGTAGCATAGATAATTGAGCCAGAGAGGCTTCCGTGAAATAGGTAGAATATGACATGTAATACCAACTTATACATAAGACATATGGGCCTCTAAGACCAAAATAACCACTCGTATACTAAATATAGGCCGACAAGGCTATACAATCTTTTACGTACATGACATCTGTCTACAAGCCTCTAAGGATACATAATTGTCATAAAGGTCAGGACAGAGCCCCGCCATACCAAAAATACACATCTAAATCATACTGACCAAACAAGCAACTCCGGAGCAAATGGAGTGCACCAACATCTTCCGCTGAGCTGATCGCCTACTTGGAGGACTCTCGACCTGTCTATCGAGACCTGCGGGAATGAATGCAGCGTCCCCAGACAAAAGGAACTTCAGTACGAATAATGTACCAAGTATGTAAGGCACATAATTAAGTACGTAAAAGACATGGAAGAAATATAGAGTAAATGACTCAACCTGTAAGTCTGGATAACTCTGTAAATCATGAAATACTTTTAGTGTCATGCATATATGTATGAATGTCATGTAGTGCATAGGTACATGTGTTCATAACATCATCAAGCCTCTGAGGGCATCCCATCATATCATCTCGGCCATTGTGGGCAAAATCATCAACGTATACCAGCTGATCAGGGGGTGGTGCGTATATAACGCCATAACCTTTCCCATATCCCATGTACATATACATACATATATAACGCCATCATCCCATGTACAAAATACGTGTATATAACCCCATCTGGTCATGGGTCAATGTGTATATGTAAATGCATGAAATGCACGTGAAAATATGTTGATAAAATCTCTCGGTATGTCATAACACCATTATGCCTCTAATTAATATCATGAAATAAAATTTACCATTATGCCTCTAATTAATATCATGAAAGAAAATCAATTTTTTTTAATTTGTTTTCACATTTTTAAGTTTTAGTATTAAATTAGCAATTTTCCTTTTAAAATATACGATTGACTGATTATGTAAATAATACAAATAGATAATTAGTGTAATTTTATAATTAAGATAATTTAGTATGTAATCCAGGATTTATTTAAATTAACTAGCTTTTAAAATTAAAGAAAAATGGGGTCTTTGCTTCTTCAAACCAAGTCTAACCCCAAATTCAATTAAAAAATACCAAGCCCAATCCCCAAATACGCGGCCCAAAACCACCCAACCCAAATCCCATCCGGTCTGCCCCATATTCCCTCCATTCAATCCAGGCCATTGATCTCCAATAGATCCAACGGTCCAGAACTCCCTCCCCTTTTAATATAAAAGTGTCCTAAACCCTTCACCCCCTCATTTCCAAACTCCCCACTCTCTCACATCTCTCCCTCAACTCCCAAAACCCTAGCCGCCCCTCCCTAGCCCTCCCCATCTCCCTCCTTTCTCCTTCCATCTCTTCTGTCACCGCCTCTTCATACAGCGCCGCCGCCCGCCAGCGGCCTTCAACCGCCACCAAACACCACCAAAACTACACCAATCAACTCCTCTACTCCTCCTCTACCTTACCCCACCAACAAAATCCACAAAACACCAACGAATCTAAACCTAAAATAGGGCCGAAACCCTAGTGCCACCCTAACCCCGCCGCCGGAAATCGCCTAAGGCGGCGGTGGAGCTCCAAAATCCCTCAAACTCACACCATGCACTCTCCTCACCTTCTTGAACTTCATCCTACCAACCAAATCCCCCAAAACCCAACCAAAATTCATTGATATTAGGTCTAAAAGGGCCAAAAGCCTAGATCCACCCCCTTTTCAATTTTTCTAGTTTGTTTAAAGATCCTCGTGCCAATATATCCCATCAAGGATCTCAAATCCTAGATGGTTGTATTGGCATGAGGGTTTTTAGCGGCTAGATTTGACTTTTTCACGAAAAAAAAAAAGGAGCTTAACCTAGTTTGTATAATACTCCTCATGATAAGACCTTTCACCCGGGATATTAGATTCTGAGAGAGAGTCTTGGCGCGAGGGTTTATAGCACCTAGATCTAAAAAATAGAGTTTTTTAATTTATGTTTTTATTCTTCCTGTTTTTATTTACGTTTATTTTTATTATTATTGTTATTATTGTTTATTTGAAGTATTGAATTTTATTTTTTATTTTTTATTTACTGTTATGTATTTATTGTTATTTTATTTATTGTTATTTATTATTTTTAGTAATTATTATTGTTAGTTATATTATGTTCAAATTAATTAATAATTAAACGGACTTAACTAATAAATAAAATCAGGGCTCAAATGTATTTTTTATTTATTTTTACAACATTATGTATTTTATTTGTTATTTCGTTTGCATTAATTAATTAATCAAAATAGATGTAATTAAGATAGAGTAATTTTTTTTTAAATTAATTTATTTCTTTTTTTTTTCTTACTGTTATTCTTTTTCCATTTTTGTTGTTGTTTATTTACTATTTCCTTTATTTATTATTATTAGTTGATTGGGCCTGGCTAAATAGACATGCCCATAGCTTTGTTATAAAATTTTAAGAGCCCAAGCTCTTCAGGCCAAGAGTCATCTGACTCAGACCCAGAACCAATCTGGTTCTGAGGTAATTTCAAGACCCTTAAGGGTCAATTTTGGAAACATAATTCTAAAAATCATTCAAAAAGTACTAGAACTTTCTAGAATAGGGATAAATGTCCCAATGTTGAGTAGAAAAATAGGGATAAGATCCAAAAATATCCATAAACAGGACACTTGTCCATATTCTGAGAGAAGGAAGGTAGTAGAACTTGGACAACTGTCCATTTCTGTCAAGAAAGATGCCTTTTCCCTGATTTTTAGGAAATTCTGGCAGATTCTTTTGTACCCTAATTCTTATCCCTTTTTACTCCTTCACTCTATAAATACACTCCTTCTTTTCATTATACACAGACCTGGATATATATTTTTAGACCAAAAAATTACACTGATATAGATCTGAAAAGTAGAGAAAATTTCCTGAAAAATACACTAATTCTACACTGCTTTTGGAGTCTCTTTCTTTCACTTTTAGCAAAGAACTCCTACTGGGATTTCTGGGTTTTTAATTGGAAGCTGTTTTGGGTTTTCCTGTTTGGATTCTTTGGCTGCTGCTTTTACTCAAGTTTTCAAAAACATATTTTCTCTCTTTGCTTTATTTTTTTGCTGCTGTCAAGGTATTTTCTTAACAATATAAAGTTAGTATTGATGTATCATGAATGTGATTTGTTGGTTATCAAGAATCTGTATTTTGTTTTAATGCTACATGAATCATGTTGGTTGTTTAATATTTATGTGTAAATTCATGTAAGTTTAGTTATTTACACTGTTTTAGTCTTCTTTCAATTATAAAATTTGTATGTTCGTATGCAGCAGTATCACATAAATAATTTTCTAGAAAATTTTGTTAGAATAGGCAGCTTGGTTATCATTGTTCAGTTAGCAATCAATGTAATAATTTAGTTTTACTGCATTTCCTGGTGTGATAGTTTAATAGACCAGTAACTTTACCATAATATTTTAAATAGTTAAATAATTCTGATTGTTGTTAGCCTAAAGTCATGAAAAAATAAGATTTTTACAAGTAAGCTAAATGGTAAACATAATACACTTTCAGGTCCAAAACCAATTGGGTTCATGGAATTGTGTTGTTTTTTTACTAAACAAAATGAGTTGATCAATGACCTTTACACTTCAACATTTTCAAATACAAATGAGTTTTAAAAAATAGTAATTCGAAATAAAGACTTAGGCAAATCAGTAGGAAGATTGTCCAAATTTAACAAAAAAAGTCGATTTATTCAAAAATCCTTTTTACTATTGTTTTAAAAGGTAAAAAAAATATAGGTTAAACTTTACAAATGTCATTACAAAATTTTACCTCAAACTCCTTCACACAAATATGCATTAGGCTAGAGTTCACTTGAACTCATTATCATCAGGCCCAATCTTATCTTTTAAATTCATTTATTTGTCCACAGGTGGATATTGGGCCAGAGTCATTTGAACTCATTAGTAGGCCTGAATGTTCCTGAATTAAATGTATTTAATTGATTGAATGCTTGACAACATTGTTTTGGGCCAGATTCATCTAGACTTAGTTAGGCCCAAGTCCCTTTAGATTTAAATTCATTAACCGTTGAGTAATAGACAATATATGTCTTGGGCTAGAGTTCATTTGGGCTCAGACCTTGTTAGGCCCCAAACTTTAAAATATGGCCTGTTTGGAAGTCAATACACAAGCTTTCCCATTTGATTAAATAAATATCTCACATAGTTTTGGAACCTTTACACCTAGTCACATGACATAGGGTACTTAGTTTAGAGACATAATCACAATTTTAGTACATTTGGGTTAATTATTACAATTATGTACACGCATGTGTGACATAGTTGTGACGCCAAAGATAAACCAAGGTATACATTCGCGTGACCATGGTCAAACATTAGTAAATAAAAATCCCTGATCAAACACTCGTAGAAATGCTTTAGGCGCGGGTTTTTAAATTGCTATCATGTTTACGTTTCTTTAAAATAAATTCAAAGTATGTGTACGCGAAACTTTGACCAAATTTTTTTCTTAAATAAACTAAGTGTTAGGAATTGGGTATACGTACACGTAACTCATCTTAAATTATTTCTTTAAATACGGATTATCAAGTGATTAATGGCGGTAAAAGGTAAAAATAAACATAGGTCCCAAAATGAGTAATTAGACAAAATAGGCCAAGTATAAATTTCTAAGCGACCGTGCTAAAACTACGGAATTCGGGAATGTCTAACACCTTCTCCCGGGTTAACAAAATTCCTTACCTAGTTTTTCTGGTTGCGCATACTTTAAACGAAGTCAAATTTTCCTCGGTTTGCGATTTAAAATAAATCGATGACTTGGGATACCATAAATTATTCTAAGTGGAGACTCTGAAATAAATAAATAATCTCATTTCGATTAATGTCACTTAAATTAGAAAAACTCCTGTATATCCTTCTGCGGGTAAAAAAGAGGTGTGACATATACAATTTACAATTTAGTGGGAAAAAGGCTCGAAAATACAACTTAATCCAGTGACCCTTCCGATACCCATACATAAACCACACAAATGTCTACGGAGCCTCTAATGATACAAAAGACAATTATGACAATGCCGGCAACAAGGCCCCGACTATACCTCAAAACGTAGTAACTTCTACAAAAGAAGAACAACACGACCCCTGGAATAAATGGGGGCTCACCAAGGCTGTTGTGAGGAGAGAGAGAGAGCACCACTATCTGCGATCGGCGCTATCTGCGATGGAACCACCTACATCCATTCAAAGATGTAGCGCCCCTGGCAAAAGAGATGTTAGTACTGTCGAATAGTACTAGTATATATAGCTAAACACCATTGCATTAGAAAGATAAATAATATAGGAAGAAGTAATCATGAAATCAATGAGAAGCTTAGACAACACCACAACATCAAATAAGGATTCACATAATCTTTCAAGTGAATTTAATATAGCTTTAGCTTAGGCCATTATTCGCATTAACACTTCATTACTCACGATACCACCGTACTCTTATACGGAGTCCGATCACGACCCGATCGACTAGGTCATCTCCCTTGGAGACATTTTTCCACAATATCAATTCCTGTTTCAATTCCGATTCAATTCCCAACACAATACCACGATGTGTGCAACATCGCGTCCGATCACGGCCCCATCGACTAGGCCGTCTTACTCAAGACGTTTCCATTTTTCAGCAATCACCTAATTTCTTATTTCACTCACATATTTCAATTCATTCGGCGCTAGTGGCCACAATTGTTAATTCATACTTGGCACTGCGCCGCATTTCATAATTCAAGTTCTTTCCACATATCTCATATTTTTATCAATTTCGTCAACCAACCTTTCAATTCAAGATATTAAGTACACATAGGCGAAATCATAAGTCGTGGGCATAGAGAGGCTTTCACATTCTTTGGCAATTTAACACATATTTCATATCTTCACAACATCACCAAGTAAATAAAAAAAACATAATGGGGAGCATTCAAATACATATTTCACATAATGTCTTGCACCACAAGCATATTTGGAGTGTCATTTTCTATATCAATCAAGGTTGAGACTTACACCAATTGTGAGTAGGGGTGGGCATCGTTCGGTTCGGTTCGGTTTTGAATATTATCGATTTTGCCTATCGGTTATCGATTTACAAATATCATAACCCGATAACCAAACCGATAAGATATTGGTTATCGGTTAATCGGTTATCGATCATTATCGATTCGGTTATCGATTTACCCGATAAGATAAAACAACTAAAACAATTTTGCAATATATAAAACTGTCGAGTTCTCAATTATCTTGAGCCAGAAGTCAAGAAATAGATCAGATTTCCGTTGTCTTTGACAACTTTATGATGCATAAATATAGGATTACAAAGGTGGATTGCGTGTATGGATAATAAAATGTGGAATATGATTCGTATGTTTAACTAGAGGTGAAAAAATTCTGAAAAAGTGGGATAAAATAGTAAGACGACGTTACACAATCAAGTCTTTAAGCTACAGGTTATGTTACGATAATCTATATGAATATTTATCAGAAATTATGAATTGATAATATTAGAAACTGGCTAACCCATGTATTAAATAAACAGAAGTTTACTGCTTAGGATTCTTAATATTCCAAAAAGAGAAACACTTGTTAAAATTATAAGTGTTTTATAATTTTAGATTTGTCCAAAAAAAGAGAAACATCTGTCTAACCTGAGGGAGTGATGCGACTGACGAGTGACGCCGACCTGAGTCTTGACGGGATGACTAGTGACTGGTGAGGGCGTGAGCCGTGGTGAGGCGGAGAACTGCTAAGGTTGGGCCGTAGGGGTGCGGCGGAAAATTGAGAAATTGAGAAAGAGAAACTGACTTACTGAGAATTGAGAAAGAATAGGGAAAAGGAATTATGAAACCTTAGTATAGTATGTATATACTTAAGGGTAAATTAGTAAATTAGTTAATTCTTATTGGGTTATTGCTTTTTACCCAATAACAGAATTGCAAACCGAGCCCGAACCGATAACCCAATAAAATAAATTATTTTAACCCGTTACCGAACCATTAACCCAATAACGCAATACTGATAACCTAATAAATAATTAACGGTTCGGGTTATCGGTTTTACCCGATATATGCCCACCTCTAGTTGTAGGGCACCATGGGTTTCGATTTCTAAGAAGAGGGGTTTTTAGCCATACATACCTATATAGCTTTTTTTAAGTTCGACGATAATTTCCGAGATCTTTAGCACCTTCAATCTATTTTGGGATTATCACAAATTGATTCAAGAATTAGAAGGACGATCTATGCCTTAGCCCATTCCCATCCTTAGTTCATATTCATCCTAGGTTCCCTCACCCCGCATGCATGCAAAACAATTAACCCCAAGCTCATGATTTATCTTACTATGTACCCCTTTTAGAAGAAATTTTCGGAATTTTGAGCTGGGCTTAGATTTTTACCTTTGATATGGAGACCCTCTTGAAAATCTTCAAGTAATTAGCAAGAATGGAAGGATATTAGTGTGATGCTTAGCCTTTCTCTCTCTAAGAACCCCTTTCTCTCACTCTAGAAATATAAGAAAATAGCTCAATATGGGCCTAATGAGGTATTTTAATGGAATGGGGTCGGGTTTTAAAATTTAGAAAATAGGAGCCCGACACAGATATGCGGTCGCATCATAATGGTTATGCAACCCGCAAAGTGACTGCAAAATATAGCCCTCAGGGGCCTGATTTTTCTGTCTGGGTATGCGACCAGTATGTGATCCGCATACCTGTTCTGCGGTCCCATAATGCACCGCAGAACATCCCTTCGCAAAAGTCCAAGGTGACTATGCAATCAATATGCGGGCCGCAAAGCGATTATGCGATCGCATAATTGGCCGCATAACTGATGGCCAATTTTTCTGCTTCACTCTGCGGCCAATATGTGGTCCGCAGAGTGATTATGAGGCCGCATAATGGGCCGCAGAAATACATTTTTTGGCAAAACATTTTCCTCTAAGTCCGTAGTGTACTGTTCAATCCAAAAAGTCAGCACCGCGGCGAGCAATTTAGTATTATGACACATAAATCTAACTTGGCACTACGAAATTTCTAGGTTTTTGTTAAAACTTTACAGGGCCTTACAGATGAGCACAATAAGCTGGTTGCTTATGAATTCCTGTTGGGATAGGATTGATGAAATTCTTAACTGGGTGTTGTATCATGGTAGACAAAGTGGATAATGCATCTGCAAACTCATTCTGAATCCTTGGAACATGTTTGATTCTCTCTTTGTGAACCTCTTCATCAACTCTTGTACACAATGTAAATATGCAATATTTTGGTGTTCTACGTAGCCCATCCGCCTAGAACCTGGTGAACCAAAAGATTTGAATCTCCGATTACCAGTAGCTTTGGAACGTTCATGTCTATGGCCAACCTGAGTCCCATGTTGCAGGCCTCATATTCTGCCATATTGTTGGTGTATGAAAACTCGAGTTTTGCGGGTACCAGATAGTGTTGACCGATTTCTAATACTAAGACAGCTACGACACCTACTCCTTTAAAGTTTGCTGCTCCGTCGAAGAACATCCTCCAACTTTCATACGCCCCGGTGATATATTCTCCTACAAATGACACCTCATTGTTGGGAAAATACGTTTTCAATCATTCGTAATCTTCGTCTACTAGATTTTTGCCAAGTGATCCGCCTATGCTTGCCCTTTGATTGACTTATAAGTTACATAGATGATGTCGAACTTACTCAGCAATATT
The DNA here is from genome assembly GCA_005239495.1 of Nicotiana undulata. Taxonomy (NCBI): domain Eukaryota; kingdom Viridiplantae; phylum Streptophyta; class Magnoliopsida; order Solanales; family Solanaceae; genus Nicotiana; species Nicotiana undulata. The sequence continues at coordinate 16,565 of ML270668.1, read as the reverse complement.
TGCCACTTTGCTAACTTACCCGTAGGCATGGGTTTCTGAAATGTGTAAATTTAGAAGATCCATCCTTGATATGAGATATGTAGTGTATGCACAGAAATATTGTCTCAACTTCTGGGCTGTCCATTTCAATGCACAGTTAGTACGTTCTAACAAAGAGTAAAGGGTTTCATAAGGCGTTAAATTCTTGCTCGGATAATAAATCGCCTGCTCCTTCCTTCCAGTTTCATCATGTTGTCCCAGAGCGCAACCATGAGCCCCATCTAACACGGACAAATAAAGAAGTAGAGGTCATCATGGTTCTAGTGGGACTAGAACGGGTGGTTTTGATAAATACTCCTTGATTTTGTCGAAGGCATTTAGGCATTCTTCATTCCAACTCATTGTAGCATCTTTCCTTAGAGTTATGAAGATTGTCTTACATATCACGGTTGATTGTTCTGTGAAGCGTCTGATGTAATTGAAGCACCCTAGAAAACTCATCACATCTTTCTTATTCTTTGAAGGCGACAAGTCCTGGATAGCTTTGACTTTTGATGGGTCTAACTCAATACCTCAGCGACTGACGATGAATCCTAACAACTTACCAGTATTTAACTTCAAATTGTATTTTTGAAGCCGATCAAAGAATTTCTTCAGGTGTACTATGTGATCTGAACTTCTTTTAGATTTGATGATAACTTCATCCATGTACACCTCTATTTCCTTGTGTATCATGTCGTGGAAGATAGTCGTCATGAGCCTCATGTAGATTGCATTAGCGTTCTTCAAACCAAATGGCATCATTTTGTAACAGTATATTCCCCATGGCGCGATAAAGGTTGCCGTTTCGGCATCCTCTTCATCCATCCAGATCTGATGGTATCCCGCGAAGAAATACACAAAGGATTAGAGCTCATGTTTGGCATAGTTGTCAATCAATATGTGTATGTTAGGCAGTTGTAAATCATCCTTAGGACTTTCTTTATTCAGGTCCCGGTAATCGAAACGTACTCTAACTTTCCCATCTTTCTTTGGAACTGGCACAATGTTGGCCAGGTATTCCACCACTCAGAGAACCTTGGCTTTGATTTGCTTGGTGACCTCCTCTTTTATATTCAAACTCATATCCGTCTTGAACTTTCCTAGCTTCTGCTTTACTAGTTGACACATAGGATTAGTGGGTAGTTTGTGAGCTACTATGGATGTGCTTAAACCAGTTATATCGTCGTAGGACCATGCAATGATGTCTTCATATTCCTTTAGGAATCTTATATATTCTTCCTTATCTAATGGTGATAGATGAATTCTTAAACACGTTTCCTTGACAATTTCAGATTCCTCAAGTTAACGGCATCAGTTTCCTCCAAATTAGACTTCAGTTTGTTTTTAAAGTTCTCTACTTCTCTGGTGATTTCTTCATGTATTATATCATCTTCCAGATTCCCTGAATCCTTGTCCTTATGTTGCGTTGTCTCATTACATGTCACAGTCGCGGGTTCATCAGGATATGTAATAATTACGTTGAAAGAATGTAGAAAGATAGTAATAAATATGAAATGTAGTAATGCATTAATAAAATTTAAAAATGTCAACAAGTACGACTCGATGGCCCGAGTAATTATTTCAAAACAAAAATACTGAAAAATGTCTTAAATTCTTAAAACTATTAGAAAATAATTCATGCTAATTTGCCAGGCTACCGAGGAACTCGGCGAGCCCGGGATGGTGCTACGGTCCAGTTCTTGGAACAACTCCTTCTTCCATGGTCTTAATGGTAAGGCCTTCCTCCTCCTCTTCCTCAAAAATTGCACTGCAAACCATGTCTTCTTCATCTAGAAACAACTTCCTCATGCCAGCCAAAACCTCATCTTCATTAAATCCCCACATCATGTGAGCCTGATGGAATATCTGGTGCAGAGGTGGTAGGGGTTGTTCCAGTGGATAATAAGAAGCACGCCATGATGGTGTCCAATCATGATATTCCTGCCATGTGTATTCATATCCAGGTCCAAAAGTCATGCCATGGTACCGTGGTTGTATGGCTTTTGTGATCCCCTAAAGTATTTTGCCTAGACCCTTGCCTGGTTCATACCCCGTCCACAACAATATGCTTTCTATCTTGTTGCTCCACCATCATTCCTTTTCAATTGCGTTAACCCGTTCAATGCAATGGTATGTTTCTCCACCCTTATTACTTCTATTTCGACGAGCGGAACAGTTTGGTCTGTGTAGATGCGGTTGCTTCCATCTCAATGGATGATCACCTCCTAATGATTCCACTCAAACTTCACAGCCCGGTGTAGAGTTGAAGCCACCAATGGCTACATGTATCCATGGCCGTCCCAACAATAGATTGTAAGTAGCAGATATATCTAGCACTTGGAACTCGACATCAAACCAAGTCAGACCCATCTGTAGATTGAGGTTGATTTCTCCAATGGTGGCTCTCTGAGATCCATCGAACGCCTTCATATTCATGCTTCCCATTCGTATCTCGTGCATGCCTTTACCTAGTCTCTTTAGAGTGGTCAATGGACATATGTTAAGACTTGAACCTCTATATATTTTAACCCTGGCGATGAACTTATCTTCAAATTGCACGGTGATGTGCAACCTCCTGTTGTGACTCAATCCTTCTGGTGGTAATTCATCTTCGTGGAAAGTGATTTCGTGGCTCTCCAATACCTGTTCCACCAAGTTAGCCATCTCTCCACTAGTGATACCGACAGGTACATAAGCTTTACTTAATACCTTTGTCAAAGCATTCGTGTGCGCGTCTGAGTTTTTCCACAGTGATAAGATGGATATCTGAGCAGGAGTTTTGTTCAAGTGGTCAACAATAGAGTACACCCTCACTTGTACCTTTCTCCAAAGATCGTTAGTTCCAGTCTTGACAACAGGTAGCTTAGGTGCAACTTCCTTGCTTGTTCCTCCCAGACTCTCAAGTGTGTAAACTCTGCCGTTTCTAGTCATACCTTGCGCGACACCTGTTTCTTCAATTATGGCTTTTCCTTTTATCTTTGCGTTCACAAAATAATCCCATAGCACGACATCAAACTTGTAAGATGGTGTGTGAAATAGTATAACAGTGAAGTATGTATCTACCTTAACCTCAAATGGTGCCTATGTTTGTACAACAACTGGCGTGAGGGTGATTGGAGATGTTTTAGGAGCGTCTCCCTCTCAAATAACTCCAATGGAACCTTCCTAATCCCATTCATAGTCAATTTCTATCACATTCACTCCCTTACCTCCGTGATCCGGGAGAGGGTTGTTGTGAACATTTAGTGCACCTTCCTTTGCCTATATAAAATTAGTGTCGATCAGCGTCTGAATCTTATCTTTCAACGTGCGACATTCCTCAATATGGCCTTTCATGCCTGAATGATAAGCACATGTTTTGTTGGGGTTGATCTACTGGGAGGGATTTTCCACAACAACAGCAGGAATAGGGGTAACATAACCAACGGCCTTTAGTCTCTCATACAGTTGGTCTATGGGTTCAACAATTGGGGTGTATTGTCTAGGAGGTCTCCGGTCAAAATTTGGACGTGGCTTCGAGTAGTTTTGGCGGGTGCGTGGAGGTGAATGGTAATATGTAGGTTGAGTGTTGTAGATATGGTAGGTGGTAGGGTATTGGTATTTCGGGGGTGATGTTTGGTATGCGGGTTGAGGTATTTGGTAGGTAAGGGGAGACTTAGGGCCCTGGGCTACCATCATGGCACCCACTTATTTCTTCTTTGAAATGCCTCCTGATTGCAATTCTTTATTCGTGGCCTATAGTGCCTCGAAATTGGTTACCATCCCATTCTTGATTTCTTCTTCTATTATTTCTCATAGCTTGATGATGTCGGAGAACTTGTGATTTTCAATCACCATTAACCTTTCATAATACTCTGGATCGTGAGCTTTAACAAAGAACTTGATCATTTGTTCTTCTTCAAGTATTGACATTACCTTTGTGGCGTCTAATCTCCAACGAGTACCATACTCGCGGAAGGTTTATGTCAGTTTCTTCTTGAGGTTTTGAATGTAGAAAACATCTTGGTCATTTTCCGTGTTGAACCTGAATCTATCCATGAAATCCGATGCCATACTCACCAAACTAACCCACTTCTTTGGGTCTTGAATGATATATCAAGACAAAGAATATCCTGTTAGGCTTCGCATGAATAGTTTCATGCTTATTTGTTCATTTTTGCCCACTCCTACAAGCTTTTCACAGTATGTTATCAGATGCACCTTCGGATCATCGGTACCATCGAACATTTTGAACTTGGGAGGTTTGTAACCCTCTGGAAGCTCCACATCCGGCTGAATGCATATGTCCTCATAGTTTAGACCTTCAACGCCTTTACCACCTTCAACACTCTTGACTCTACCTTTGAGCTTCTTGAGTTCCTCCGCCATGTTTTTATTGAGCATGTCCTTCTTAGTTGACTCGGGTATGTATAGAGTTTTCTGCGGGTATGGGGTAAGGTTTCCACATATTTCGGATTGATTTGATGAGTTCCTGGAACTTGGGCATATGGGTGGTCAGTGGTCATGTTTTGGGGATCGGGAGCGGATTGTGGTTCATTTTGGAGGGTTTGATAAGTAGTGGTTTGCAGGTATTGAGTTGGATGATGGTGATGTTGTTGAGGGGTCGTCACTGGTGGCAAGCTAAGGTTCTGGCGAAGTGCGGGATTATGATTGTCACGACCCAAAATCCATAAGGTCGTGATGGCACCGGACACCACTGTCAGGCAAGCCAAGAATTTAATAGTTGAGTTTAATTCCTGTTTTTAACAATTTTGAAATCGTTACCTTTCACTTACAGCCCACTGAGCGAATAGGATTTATTAAGTAAATACAAATAATTCAATTTATTGGAGTAAATCCCAAACACCTCCCAGAACCTGGTGATACAAGTACATGATCAAATTTCTAAGAATTTTACAAATACTACAGAGCTAGTCCGAAATACAAGTTGACAAGGAAAATTAAAATAAAAATGAATACAATGCGAGGGAGACTCTGTCAGCTGCTGATCGCCTCCGGATGATACAGCTCGCCTAAGTCTCCAAACCAGCCACATCGCTAAGAAAGTACCTGTGCAATAAAAATGCACAGCAAGTGTAGCATGAGTACGAAAACAACGTGTACTCAGTAAGTATCCCGCCTAACCTCAAAGAGGTAGTGACGGGAGGTCAAATTAGACACTTGCTAGGAGTCAATTTAATAAGAATAAAGGGATACACTAAGCATGAATATCACAGAAGGTTTAACAAGTAATGATAGGAAACATCAACTACTTCTCACATTTCTTTTCCAACTTTAAAACCTTTGTCACTTCAGTTGCAAATCTCATAAAATCCAGGCCAGTAAGCAGTTCAAAGATTACAAGAAGTACGCAACAAATATCATGCGCAAACAATGCCGAGGGTCGAATAGCGCAGACCAACAATAATAAATGTGCACTGCCGAGGGTCGAACGGCTCGAACCATAGATGCATATATTCGTCCCGCTCGCGAATCGATCATGCGATGCGGTTATACATAAATACAGGGTTATCCTGCTCGCGAATCATACATGCGACTCAGGCACCCATAGATACACATATTCACACAATAAGTCCACATTTTTATCAAGAAAGCAATTACCTAGGAAAGTGGTAAAATTCTCCTTAAAGGAACACGAAATATAGCATTTAAATCTTTGTTTTGAAACTCATTTGCCAAGTTTAATAATATTCAATAATATAACTTATTAGGAACACAATCAACCACGGAGGAATCAATTCTCTTTCTAAATAATTAAGAAAGGCACCCTAGCCTTCTTAGGAAATAATTACCAGTTCAATAGCATTATCAATCTAATATTATTGGCAGGATCACATGTACAACACGTAAGGCATGCTAGTGGGTCCTAGACTACCCAGACATGGCATAACAGTAGCTACGCATGGACTCCCGTCACCTCGTGCGTACGTAGCCCCCACAAATAATAGCATATATATTCATTTAGTTTACCTATGGGGACAATTCCCCCTCACAAAGTTTGAATGGAGACTTACCTCTCTACGAAGTTCCATAACCGGCTCCTAAGCCGCTTCGACGACTCCAACTTATGCACAACTCCCCAAAACTATCCAAATAACGATAGACCAATGAATATATACTCTAATATTTATTAACAATTCATATTATATAAATCCCCAACTCCGCTCAAGGAATTGACCAAAATGCCCTCGGGCCCACGTGCCTCGATTCCGAAATTTCTCGAAGATAAACTCTACTCATAGCCTTACTAGCTCAAATATACAATTTACTCTAAATTCCATGCTCAAATTCGTGGCAAAAAATCCAAAATACCGAATTCTAGGTATTCTTAAATATTCCATATTTTCCACAAATTCCCATACTCAAATCCGTAGCTAGACCATGCATTTAACTTAAAAATGAGTTGGAATAACTTACCTTGTGATCTTTGACGAAAATCCCTCCTTGAAGCTCTCTGCAATCACCCATACCAAATGAAAATAGGAGAAGAAATGACAAAATTCCTGTTTTTAAAACAGTCTGCCCAGGCTCACTTCCGCACCTGCGGTCCCCATCTCGCACCTGCGCTTCCGCAGGTGCGCCCAAACTCCGGCACCTGCGGCTTCCTCAGCTCCAGCCAAAACTCACACCTGCAGCCAAAGCCTCGCAGGTGCGGTCACACCAGATGACAGCAACTTCAGCCCTTCTTCAAACTACAAATTTGATCTGTTAACCCCCCGTAATCCACCTGAGGCCCCCGGGACCCCGTCCAATTACACGACTCAGTCCCATAACATTCCATGGACTTTATCGAGGCCTCAAATCACATCAAGCAACGCCGAAATTACGAATCGCACTAAAATTCAAACTTTATGAACTTGAAATTTCAAACTTCCACCTTTGATGCCGAGACCTATCAAATCACGTCCGATTGACCCCAGCTTTTGCACACAAGTAATATTCGACATTACGGACCTTCTCCAACTTCCGAAATCGTATTCTGGCCCCGATATCAAAATTTCCACTTCCGATCGGATTTCTCAAAAACCTTCAAATTTCTATCTTGAGCCAAATGACTTCAAAATAACCTACGGGCATCCGAATTCACTTCTGATCGCGCTCCCAACTCCAGAATCACCATACAAAGCTATTCCCGAACTCGAAATCCCTAACGGACATCAATATCACTGAAATGCGCTTCAAGCCAAACTTAGGAAATTCCTTCAAAAATGCTAACTTCCACAATATACGCCGAAATGCTCCTGGGTTATCCAAAACCCGATCCGGACATACGCCCATGTCCAAAATCATCATACGAACCTACAGGAACCTTTGGATCCTGATTCCGAGGTCGTTTACTCCAAATTCTAGTCTTAGCTGGTTCGTCCAACTTAAGGCTTCCGAAATGAGAATTTTCTTTCTAAGTTGACTCCAAACTTCCTGAAATTCAGTTCCGACCACACCTACAAGTCATAATACTTTGAAATGAAGCTGCTCATGAGCTCAAACTGCTGAGCGACGCGCTAGAGCTCAAAACGACCAGTCGGGTCGTTACATTCTCTCCCACTTAAACATACGTTCGTCCTCGAACGTGTTAAGAACTGCTCTGGAGTTATCTGAAATCACTGCCTAACACCTCGTGCATCTGCCCGTGCTACCACAACCCATTTGAGTACATTAGCTTGATCAAATCTGATGAAATCCTCTTTTATCCATACAACAAGCTCCAGTTCCAACACTTGAAAATTTTTGCCAGGCCTGTTTCTGATATAGGAACACTATATCAACTACCACACGAGAAGCCAGAACACAACTGCGTACCTTTGGTGAATCAGCACCTTGCACCGCATAATTCATCATCTAACCACAATGACATTCCCTGAACCTTAATAGCCAATGCTACGAATCTTATGCTCCCAATGCACCTTATCATATATATACATACATCCTGCTATAATACTGACGATGCCCACAACGAAGGAGAAGTGTAGAATTTTCTAACCAATAGTAGAGTTAAACAAACACTGAATCTCTCCTTTTGACTAAAATCATCACTTTATTACTAACCAAATACTAGTATTTGTTCTTTACCATACTTCAAAGAATTTTATGGCACTGATCCCTGATCCAATAATCTCGTCTCACCCAGTATGAACTGCTCAGTCAACAATTCACTCCCAGACATGACCATCAGTCTCACACGATGCCACAATGCGCCAATAGGCCACAACTCGAACATGATACATAAGGAAATGACTTAGGAAGGGACTACTCGACTCACGCAACTAATATGAGCTTTCCTCAGAAAATAGGAAGTAAAACGCAAAGAATGGACAGAAGGACATTACTTGACATCACATTGTTGCGGCGTGCAACCCGATCCCATCATAAATTCACATAAGGAGATATACACGGAGCGAAATTTCTCGCTATCACAAGTTACTGAATATTGGTCGTAAGCACACTAAGTGCATAATATCACCCTGGGGAGACTAATAGATATGTTACAAAACTTAAGCACAACTGAGGTGCGATATATCTATACTCTGAATCTCAAGAGCCTTCCTACTCATACAACATCATTACTACGCGGGAACTCAGCAAATAGAAATTTATCAAGTTGTTCCACAACTCACACGGCACAGTCATAATATTACATGAAATTGACGAAGACGAAACAATATCTGACATTCCAACATCCCTCCTTGAGGAGCGCTATACTGAAATGAACATATCTGACTCGCATGAAGCCCATAGTCCTGTTTAAATCCATTCACACACTTCAAGCTGATTCTGCTCGCATTGAACTAGGATGATAGCCTTACCTGGGTCCATAATAACCCACTTCCTATCATAACACGCAAGAACAACCATCATAGCCGGGACAACACCCCACAATCCACAACCAACTGAACCGAACGCCTTACTGGCATAAATTCTCAGATAAGCATTATTGCACTTCCTTATGCTTGGCCCAAAATCCTCAATCAATCAGGTGACCACATGTCACACTTATACAATCTTCCCGAGGTCACGCTCCCACGACCTTCCACACAAGGTAACAAGTTTGCACATCCATACCACCGACCACACTAACGCTGTAAAACAATTCAAGAACCCATAACGAGAACAAAAATCCTCTTTCACCAAACACCGATCTCAGATGACGCTGAAGTCATCACCAGCTTACCTTAAACATTCATATCCCTTTTCCCTTGCTCACCCGGGCTCATGACATCCTTGTCAACACCGAATCGCAACCCTGATCCTTACTTCCAACAATATACCGTTTACTACACCTAACATGCCAATATAGGATTGCGCAAGGATTCCATCATAACTCCCGAACCACTAATAAGGGGGAACACTTCATCATGTAGAAACCTTTTACTTACCTCAATTCAAGAGAACCATAACAACACGCAAGTGAATTCTCACCATCACGATACATACAAATCCTTAAGTAGTAGTCCATACCACCATAATCCTTCCGGAATCTGCCTACACCTGACAGACAATAATACTTGAATGCTTCTAGATAAAATCTATTACGGCCACCGTCAAACCTCGCACACACCATACAAACCACACGCATAACTCAATCACACCGAAGGAATTGATCACTGTCGTACCTGTTCCATTTCAACTGCGGCTAGCCAATCTATCTTCTCTTAATTATCCTTATTTGCCTCAGAGAATAATAGTAACCACATTCAACACGTAACAAACTCAATCCCCACTCATCCGGAGCGGCCTTGACTCGCGGGACCATGCTGTCTCAATCCCACAAACCGTCTCGTACCCTCCTTGTGCGCATTCACATCTCCGACCGACATACCCATCCTGATAATCCTTCTACAAATACGGAGTTTATTTCTCTCACTCCTCCAATACTATCATGCACGCTGAAAATAACATAGAACACTCCAATCGTTTTCCTCTTTCTCAGAAATTACGCTGCACAAGCTCAATTCTTAATCATGCTGCTGCCTGAAACCCTTAAACACCGCATTCTTTAACTTTCAAATTCGTTAGGACCGCTATTGAGGGTCACCCACTCTGACTGGCCCCGAATATAATCGACTCCAAGGCTCTTCTAGCACATGAACACCCCCTTCAATGAAGCACGTGACTGAGTCACTACCCTTATAACTTGCCTACACATTAAGCATAAATTCTGAATCTCCCGAAACCTAACCCTGGTCCAATAGGGCCAACTTTTGCACACATTTATCAGTTCCCATGCACAATTACCATTTTACTCCCTTCCCCATAGCTGCAATAACTTGCCAATACGCCTATAATCCGCAACCCCATGAGAATATAATCCTACAACCCAATCACAGGCGGTGGGACTCTCCCACATAGCCTGAAGCTACTCCTTGCACCACTCTGGAACCCACTGAAATTCTTTCTTCATTGCTGACATGACCTTTCTCAACCAACCCTACAAATTCTTCTAAATTCTCTTGTTAGCACTTCTGAATACTCAAATTCTCTAGCATATTTCACATATTCGGCCTCCTACCGAATCACTACTAGAATTCCTTGCAGAAACTTGCAGACCACATAACCGCTAGCCTACTCACAGGAGATAACCCACCTGTGGAAATCACCAACTGACACCTTCCAATGACGATGTACTGCACACACTCTACAACATCAACACCCCATCCTAAACCTGTTCTCATTCATCAACTTTATCAGTCCGTCCGCTCCTCATATGCATCTACTAAATGCGCGACCATACCTTTAAATCCATCGCCACATTGCATCCTTCTTCATTCCTGATAACTCATCTCTGTTATATCCAACCTTTGCCGGAATAACCACATTTCAACATAAGCTCGTGGACCCAATCAGCGTCCACTAAAACTTCTCAAATCACTCCAAACCTTTCCTCAAGATAGGCAGCTGTTTCACCACTGAACTCATATGATACGCTGCCACTCTCCCACTTTAGTTAAACTCATTCCTTTAAGCAACTACCCGACTTCCATCTCTCATGCCTGGCATTTTAGAGATGTAGCCGCCACCTGACACTTCTCATATGTCTTCCTTCATCGCATGCTTCTCAATTGCGGCCTCAATTCAATATCATTCTTTGCAACACCTGAACCAACAAATCACCATAACTTCGACTCCTCGAAGATCATCTTTATCGAGGTGCATTCATTAGAAATATTCATTCAATATTTGAACCACCGCACACCACAGCTTATGACAGCCGCTTCTTCAATACCACTTCACAACACTATGACCCAATGCAACTGAAGAACCATAACACTAGCGAACTTAACACATTCTATCTGATCAAAGACGACGATATCACACCACAGGTGAATACTCCACCTTGCTCGATAACACAAAGTCTCATTACCTTATCCCCAAGACTTTAACATCCATAGTCCAACTGCCCTTCCTCCGCTGAACTAAAATACTAAAATCTTGAAATTACGCTCTGAGAAAACCTCAAGTCATTCACTACCCCGACATATGGGCAAACATTCTACCATCATATCAACACCGCGCGATAACCAATTTCAAGCGTCATGACAATCTGAGCATAGCCTCAAGGCTCTCAGAAGCACAGATACTGAGCTGAAACAACATATTACCTTTCGCAGGGCAACAACAATAGCCCCAACAAATTACGCATGGAAAATATCACGCACCCTATCCGTAGCACCATTTCAATTCCTCAAATTCCTGAATAATAGTAAGCGCTTCGCGACACGTAAGATTGAGTAGGAAGAAACACAGGCATAAGTCTAAAAGGATTCAAATCGCACGATGGGGAATCAAGAAGGGAAGTACTCCTAACAGCCTTGTAGCCTCTCGAAGATAAGTATAGACGTCTCTGTACTGATCTGCAAGACTCTACTAGACTTGCTCATGACTCGTGAAACCTAAGGGAACCTATTACTCTGATACCATGTTGTCACGACCCAAAATACATAAGGCAGTGATGGCGCCGGGCACCACTGTAAGGCAAGCCAAGCATTTAATAGTTGAGTTTAATTCCTGTTTTTAACAATTTTGAAATCGTTACCTTTCACTTACAGCCCACTGAGCGAATAAGATTTATTAAGTAAATACGACAGGTAAACAATTTAATTTATTGGAGTAAATCCCAAACACCTCCCAGAACCTGGTGACACAAGTACATGAGCAAATTTCTAAGAATTTTACAAATACTACAGAGCTTGTCCGAAATACAATTGGACAAGGAAAATAAAAATAAAAATGAATACAATGTGAGGGAGACTCTGTCAGCTGCGGATCTCCTAAGCAATAAAAATGCACAGCAAGTATAGCATGAGTACGAAAACAACATGTACTCAGTAAGTATCCCGCCTAACCTCAAAGAGGTAGTGACGGGAGGTCAAATTAGACACTTTCTAGTAGTCAATTTAATAAGAATAAAGGGAGACACTGAGCATGAATATCACAGAAGGTTTAACAAGTAATTATAGGAAACATCAACTACTTCTCACATTTCTTTTCCAACTTTAAGACCTTTGTCACTTCAGTTGCAAATCTCATAAAATCCAGACCAGTAAGCAGTTCAAAGATTACAAGAAGTACGCAACAAATATCATGCGCAAACAATGCCGAGGGTCGAACGACGCGGACCAACAATAATAAATGTGCACTGCCGAGGGTCGAACGTCTCGAACCATAGATGCATCTATCCGCCCCGCTCGCGAATCGATCATGCGACGCGGTTATACATAATTACAGGGTTATCCTGCTCGCGAATCATACATGCAACTCAAGCACCCATAGATACACATATTCACACAATAAATCCACATTTTTATCAAGAAAGCAGTTACCTAGGAAAGTGGTAAAATTCTCCTTAAAGGAACACGAAATATAGCATTTAAATCTTTGTTTTGAAACTCATTTTCCATGTTTAATAATATTCAATAATATAACTTTATCAGGAACACAACCAACCACGGAGGAATAAATTCTCTTTCTAAATAATTTAGAAAGGTACACCCTAGCCTTCTTAGGAAATAATTACCAGTTCAATAGCATTATCAATCTAATATTATTGGCAGGATCACATGTACAATACGTAAGGCATGCTAGTGGGTCCTAGACTTTCCGGACATGGAATAACAGTAGCTACGCACAGACTCCCGTCACCTCGTGCGTACGTATCCCCCAAAAATAATAACATATATTCATTTAGTTTACCTATGGGGACAATTGCCCCTCACAAAGATAGAAAGGAGACTTACCTTGCTCCGAAATTCCATAACTAGCTCCCAAGCCCCTCTGACGACTCCAACTGATGCACAACGCCCCAAAACTATCCAAATAACGACAGACCAATGAAAATATACTCTAATATTTGTTAACAATTCAAATTATATAAATCCCCAACTCCGCTCAAGGTATTGACCAAAATGCCCTCAGGCCCACGTTCCCGGATTTCAAAATTTCTCGAAGATAAACTCTACCCATAGCCTTACTAGCTCAAATATACAATTTACTCTAAATTCCATGCTCAAATTTGTGGCAAAAAAATCCAAAATACCGAATTCTAGGTTTTCTTAAAAATTCCATATTTTCCACAAATTCCCATACTCAAATCTGTACCTAGACCATGCATTTAACATAAAAATGAGTTGGAATAACTTACCTTGTGATCTTTGACAAAATTCCCTCCTTGAAGCTTTCCACAATCGCCTATACCAAATGAATATAGGACAAGAAGTGACAAAATTCCCGTTTTTAAAACAGTCTGCCATGGCTCACTTCCGCACCTGCGGTCCCAATCTCGCACCGGCGCTTCCGCAGGTTCGCCCAAACTCCCGCACCTGTGGCTTCCTCAGCTCCATCCAAAACTCACACCTGCGGCGTCAAATCCGCACCTGTGTCCAAAGCCTCGCTAGTGCAGTCACACCAGATGACAGCAACTTCAGCCCTTCTTCAAACTCCAAATTTGATCCGTTAACCACCCAAAATCCACCCGAGGCCCCCAGAACCCCGTCCAATTACACGACTCAGTCACATAACATTCCACGGACTTGCTCGAGGCCTCAAATCACATTAACAACGCCGAAATTACGAATCGCACTAAAATTCAAACTTTATGAACTTGAAATTTCAAACTTCCACCTCTGATGCCGAAACCTATCAAATCACGTCCGATTGACCCCAGATTTTGCACACAAGTAATATTCGACATTACGAACCTGCTCCAACTTTCGGATAACATTCTGACCCCGATATCAAAATTTCCACTTCCGATCGGATTTCTCAAAAACTTACAAATTTCTATCTTGAGCCAAATGACTTCAAAATAACCTACGGGCATCCGAATTCACTTTCGATCGCGCTCCCAACTCCAGAATCACCACAAAAAGCTATTCCCAGACTCGAAATCCCTAACGGACATCAATATAACCAAAATGCGCTTCAAGCCAAACTTAGGAAATTCCTTCAAAAATGTTGACTTCCACAATATACGTCGAAATGCTCCCGGGTTATCCAAAACCTGATCCGGACATACGCCAAGTCCAAAATCATCATACGAACCTGTAAAAACCTTCAAATCTTGATTCCGAGGTCGTTTACTCCAAATTCAAGTCTTATCTGGTTCGTCCAACTTAAGGCTTCCGAAATGAGAATTTTATTTCTAAGTTGACTCCAAACTTTCTGAAATTCAGTTCCGATCACACCTAAAAGTCATAATTATTTGAAATGAAGCTGCTCATGACCTCAAACTGCTGAGCGACGGGCTAGAGCTCAAAATGACCGGTCGGATCGTTACAATAATATTGGTGTGGTGCAGGAGAATTTGGTGGCAGATTTTGGTTTTGTGGGTTTTTGTGGTGGAGTTTGGTTCTGGTTAGTCGGGTTTTGTTGGTTGATGTAAGGAACATTGAAAGTGAGGGAGAGGTTTGCCAGATTTCGGACCTGCTCGATCTCGCCCAGTGGTTCAAAGATTTTCTACTCTAAGCGTGAGACCGACTCATTCTGCCCTAGAGTACTTCTGCCATATGAAAGTTCCACATTTTATGCCATAGTAGCATTGTCTTTCCTGATGATTAAATCATCCATCTTCCCCTTTCTCTGGTTTTTGCCTTTCGGGTCACTAGGTGAAGGAGGATGTAACGACACAGCCGGTCGTTTTGTGTGTTGGGACTCCGTTCCCGTGAATGACTCTTTCCATAGCGACTACTCGTGCCTTATGATTTGTGTGGGTAGGTCGTTCGAGATTCAGAAGTGAATTGGCCAGTTCAGGAACACTTGGTTCCTGAAGGCTAGCCTATTTGGCTAATTTTGGTTCCGAGCAGCATTTTGAGCAAACGACCTCGGAATCGAGTTCTGACAGTTCCAGCAGCTACGAATGATGATTTCGGACTTGGGAGTGTGTTCGCCTCGGGTTTCTGATGACCCGGGAGTATTTCGGCACCTGAATTGGAATTCAGGATTTCATGTGATTTAGAATTCAGCCTGGAATTGGACCTCATGATATCAGGGTCCGAATGGAATTCTGGAACTGGCAATAGTTCTGTATAGTCATTTATGACTTTTCCGAAAAATTTGGGGTCATTCCGAGCAGTATAGACCCATTCGGCGTATTGGTGAGCCATTGAAATTTTCTGGAAATCTTAAGTTTGGAACTAAGGGGTTTTCGAGAGTGATTTTTAGTTTGGATGATGTTTTTAGTGTTCTGGGAGCTCGAGCAAGTCCGTCTTATGATTTGGGACTTGTTGGTATAATTTGTCGAGGGCTCGGGTGGGCCCAGGGGTCTTCCGAACCCCGATCCGGGTCAAAACCCAGCAATTTGCATAGCTGGTGGGAATTTTCTGGTGTGACCGCACCTGCGGTCCATGAGCCGCAGGCGCAAGGCTCGCACCAGCGGCCTTCCCATCGCAGGCGCGGCTCCAGCCGCAGGAGCGGCCTTGTTCTCGCAGGCGCGGCTTCGCGGGGGCGGACCAGGCTCCGAAGGGGCGACCATTCCCCAGGGCCCAGGCCATCGCAGGCGCGGCCAATTTCACGCAGGTGCGAGTCCGCACTTGCGATCCAAAGGTCGCAGGTGCGGATACTTCTGGGCAGTCCTATAAAAAGCCCATTTCGTGATCTTTTATCCCAAAACTCGATTTTTCCTCCATTGTTGAGACCTCTAAAAGCTCCAGAGAAGTGTTTCGGCCTAATTNCCATTGTAGGATGATTAATTGAGTTAATCTTGATCCTTAGGCGACGTATAGCGCATTTCTTCAAGAATTATAATTTTCCGGACGCCGAGGCTCGGAGTTGAATTTGCCAAGTATGTCAAGAATGTGTTTTTTTGGGGAAATCCTTGATAAATCCTCCTTGATTCTTCCTAAATTGATATAATCATGTGTTTTTGGCTAGTTGCGAGCCAACGAGGGTAACTCGGAGGATTCGTGCGTCTTGTTGATTGGTCAGTTGGCTGGAGGAGAACTTGTCCAGGTGAGTCTCCTTTCCAAATTTTGTAAGGGGCAAATGTCCCTTAGGCTCTTTGTTGCTAATTGTGCTTGTTGAGGGGGCTACGTACGCACCACATGACGAGAGTC
>MDKH01038318.1:0-41554 GCA_005239495.1 Nicotiana undulata | reverse complement strand
ATATATATTTATATATATAGTAAATGTATGGTCTAAATTTGATGGGTGCCAAATTTAGGAAGAAAGATTTAGGGAAAAAGTTATGGGAGTTGGGAAGAAAGTTACGAGTTGGACGAAAATGTAGGAAAGAGTTGTATGTGGAATGCAAAATTGTAATAAGTAGCTGCCACATTTGTTATTTAAGTCATACTTATTAAAATATTGCACAATTTTGTTTTTCTCTCAATAAAAAATACTAGATTTATAATTGGTAATTGAAAAATAGTCACAATTTCAAAAGTAATCAAATTTTATCCCTTTTTCATGTAAAGATAAAATCTAAACAAAAACATCCTTAAAAAGTCGAAAATATTCCAGCATAAGAACTTCAAATTTTATACATATGAACTTCCAGCATAATGTGCTAGAGAATGTATTGAAAATACAACATAATATGCGGTAAAGTTTATATGCATGCTCCATAATCCAGCTTATTATGCTGGAACTTTCCGTGTGCTGGAGTTCCAACATAATATGTGTGAAGCTTATACGCATGTTCTCCATAATCCCGCATATTGTGCTGGAACTTTCCATGTTTCAGCAAAACAGTGGCTATTTTTAGTGACTTGCAAACGATGATAATTTTTTTGTTACCGTCCGTGCCATTTTCATGTTAATTTATGTAAGGGATCTTTACCCGATTTTCCGCTCGAGTCAAGGCTATACAACCTTGTAGCGATAATATTCTCTCACAATTGTTCTAATCTCTATTTTAAAAGGCAGAATTGGGACTTGATCGGGGCTCGCCTCAGGGCGGAGCACTCGTAGAACCCCCCCCCCCCCCCCCCCCCCCCCCCCCCCGGGCTTATGTGTGGGACTTAATTTTGTGAGACTTATGCTTAAACATGCCCAGTGTAATGAGCCGCCTAATAGAACTTTATGCTATTGTATGTAACTAACCTTGTAAATCCTCAATTTTTTTAATAAATCGTTGACTATTAAAAATTACTTTTTTTAATCATAAATCATTAAGTTGAGAGTATTTTATGTCATAATTAAAATAAAAGTTATTACACGTTATCCACTAAGACTGCTATGATAGTAAATTTTAAATAAATATTTCATTTAAAAAGTATTTATTTATTAACTTTTATTCTTTATTATATAATAGTCCATAATTGTTTTATAATTATTTTTCTAAATATTATTTTTTTCACGTTTACGAGATACAATACTTATTAATTTAATAGCTCAGTATTATCTAGTAACTATTTAAAAATAATTAGTTATCATGTTGTTGTATGGTGAATTATGTGTCACTTTATTAAGTTGTTGAAACTTAAAAATAAATGATGCTAGAGAATCATATTTAAATTGTGAATTATGTTTTTATATAAATTCTCTTTTAAATAAAAAGCATATTAAATAAAAGGAGTATTTTTTAAAAGAAATATCAAATTATAATATCGAAATACTTTCAAGATTCAATACTCCTTAAGAGATATGTATAAGACTTCGTATCAAATACATTACTTTTGATATTTGAGGTGTAACGACGTTGCAGTCAATTTGCATATTATGATATATGTCATACTTTTTGTATTATTCATAGTTAAACTATAATTCATAAATATTTTAAATAGATTATTTGTTATAATTTTGTGATTTTAATGTAATTTTATTTTATATTTTATATTGTCTTAAAATCCTTAAAATTTATAAAATTTAAAGATCCATGGAACTTACGCCCCATATCTCAGGTCTTACGTCTCGCCTCGTCAGAGGTAAAATGCCCCGCCTCACGCCAGTGGCGAAGCCACATAGTGTTAAGGGTGGTCAACTGACCACCCTTCATAAAAAAATTGCAGTGTGTGCGTAGGTAAAATATTACGTTTTAGAGGTATATAACACATATTGAACACCCTTTATCGGAAAAAAATTCACTTCTTCTAAATTTGAACGCCCTTAAAAAAATTTCTAACTTCATCACTGTCTCACGCACCCGCCTTTTAAAACATTGGTTCTAACATTTTGTAGGATGTAGGTAGAAAATAGGTTTCAAAGGGCGTGAACCACAAATATTAGTCTAATGTTCAGCACATATAGATGATAAAAGCAGAAGAAAAACAGAAATTTATGCCATAAAAATTAGAAGCCTGGAGATTTTCTTATCAATCACAAAAAAAAAAAAAAAAAAAAAAAAAAAAAAAGTTCAATCAAGTTTAGTAAGTTCATCGTCTACTATCCATAGACTACTCCCTCTTGCGCTTCAAATTTCCCCTTCACTTCAATATGTAAAAAAAGAAATACAGCGATTACAATTATACGACATACTCGGTTATTAATTATGGATGAACAATTCATACTCTATATATTTGATCTCTACTGGATATATAATTAGTGTATAAACATTACACATTAAAGATACACTAGTTGTAAGGGCTTAGCGCTCTTCTCGAGTTGACTATAACCATTTACTAAATCCAAGATAAATACAATATTTTCTCTAACATTCGTAACTAAACCTCAATTAAATTCTTGTCAACGAGATCTAACTCAATCAGATTATCATTTTACACCGCGCTAACACATGCTATAAAGTTGTAAACATTAGCCAATTCAGGAACCAAAATTAAGATGGCAAAGTCTTTAGCATCCCTGTGTTGTGTTCTTGTGTTGGTTTCCCTCGTCCTTGGTAATGTATCTTTTATTTCTAGACTTTTAGCTGTGCGATATTATTTGAGCACTAAAATTTTGATATTGCTCGTTAAGATTTAATTTGATTAATTACATTCTTTTGTGTTTATAATGAGATGCAGTTGATGAAAATGTAGTGAAAGTAGGACGAGTGGAAGCCAAAACATGCTTCAAAGTGTTGAATGAGATATTTTGCAAGAATGATGACCCGGAACCAGACTGCTTGGCTGCTTGCAAGCGTATAATAGGAGGTGGATCTGGAGCTACTTGTGCGCCTCAACTTGCTGGACCTAGCATTTGTGCTTGTGCTTATGAATGTTAATTTTTCTTGATTTTACTCTTTTTCTTAGTCTTCACATATGTCTTTCTAAAACTTTTGGTGGTAAAAAGATATTTTGAAATCCTCTTATAGCAATGTGTTGTATTACTTAAGGACAAACAAAATCACAACACCACAAGAAAACGAATATTAGGAACACCAGTAAGGTTTAAGATATCTGCTCTTTGTTAGCCTGATTTGTTCACCCAGAAAATCGAATAACAATTGAATTTATACGCAGTTTTAAAGATACGTGTTATAACTTGATACAAATTAAGAAAGTAGATTAATATTGAAATCGACGATAAAAGAATAAATACAAACCACGCAAATCGAACAGCCTTGGCCCTCGAGTTCGATCACCCTTGAACCAAGAGATGCCTCAACTGATGTATGAACAGAATAACAAGATGATAAAAGCTAGAAATGACAGTATGTTGCTTTGTGTTGCGTATTATGTTGTGCGTTACAAATGATCAGACTCTCTTTATATAGTAGGGGAGTTTTACTCTTGACACAATTCTATACAAGGTAAAAAATCTCATAATTTGCTAATTAATCGGCATATCCTTGGTAGGTGCCGAGATTTCCGTCGTGATCTACAACCGATCGAGGATGTTTCATCCTTCTGTTATTCGGTCTCGGGGTCTCGAGCTTAACGATATAACTTCGCACCTCGGTTCGATATAACTCGAGGTCGAACTTTAACCTATCATATTCCAGCCTCGATTAGTCACACAAGAGGCGAACCCGGTTTTATCGTATACAGATAGTCCCATTGTTTCTCGGAGAGAAGATGAGGAGAAACGACATGAACTTCCGAATCCCGTCTCGATGGGCCATGACGTAAGCGACAAACGGTCACTGAGACAACCGACTATGACGTAAGCGACAAATGGTTACCAAAACGTCTCATCGGTCCAGTTACCAAGGCATTAAATGCTTGTCAGTTGTTGGTCGTCCACTACGGGTTTTGAACCGTCATCAGCAACTTATATATACCCTAACTTCCATTCATTCAAACTTTACGTTCAGAGCTCCTTCTATTCTTGTTCTTCAAAAATCCCATTGCTCTCCAACTTTTGCACCCAATTTTTTTGGACTATTAGCAAACCGCTAAGCATACCTTCCTAATTTCCATTTCTTCTATTCTACAATGGCGAAAACTCTAAGATTGTCCCCCAAAAGGAGGTTGTCTCTTCATCACGACTCGACGACGAAGGGGCTGCGACGGAACCATATCATGAAGAGTTCAATCATGTAGTGTGCCTGACCATTGCTGATTTTAAGATCGAAAAAACTTCCTCGGTACCGGTTCGATGCGAGCAGATCTCAAGGTATATATGTACGATCACCGATGATCTCCTCACCAAGGTCAAAGAAGATTGCAACTGGGCCAATAAGCATGTGGTGGTGCCTTCGCCTGAGGAGTCAATCACTACCCACGTAGAGGTTTTTTAAGTGTTTACACTTACCCCTTCTCATTGGGTCCTTAGACCCGTCATCATTGCATTCTGCAAGAAGTACGACGTGACTCTTGGTCAGATTCACGCCTCCTTCTGGAGAATAGTGATTCTTCTTCAATACTTCGTAAACAAAATCGAGGGGTGTCCCTTCACCCTCGATCATCTTATGCGGCTGTACAGTCCCCGACTCTATCAAGGGGTTAATCAAGCTTTCTCAACGGGCCAGTAGGGCCCCGTTCTCAAGTATATATGAGGCTCGGGACTGAGGTTGGGTGGGACGATTTTTTCGAATAAAAACTTCAGACTTGATCCCTGCCGAGGACATGTCATTTCTCGAGAAATGGAACATGAAACGTAAGTATTACATTGCCTTAAACATTTAATCTATTGTTTCTTCTCTTATCTTCTTTCTTATCGGTGTTTTTGGTGTTGCAGTTGTGGCCCAAATGCCAGACGTAGTTCCTCAACTCAAGGAATCGGTCAAGGACCTTGTGTCACTGAGACCATATTCTCAGCGTGCTGGGATGGAGTTATAGAAGAGTCAGTGGGAGGCCTGTAATCATGTTAAGTTTTCTTTTCTGGTTCGATAAGGTTTTGACTCTCCATGTGCTGTCAAATTCTTATTATCTCTATTTTCTTTTGTAGGTCTTCTCAAGGATGCTGCTATGAGGCCTCCATCCAAGGATGAGGATGTGCTTATCGAATCCCCTTCTCCAAAACAAGGTGACAAGAAGAACAGAAAAAGTGTCCCGAGCTCTCTGGGCTTGGAAAAGAAAAAACCAAAGAAGATGCTAGCACGTAAAGCTAAGGAAAGTGCTAGCGTCCTCCCATCAGACTCGATCAGCCGACTGAGGGATGAGTCTGAAGAAGAATAAGAAGAAGAAGCTAATTCCCAGCTAGTGGCTCGGGTGCGGACCTATTTGCCTCGAGTTGGGGAGGATGTTGAGAAGGCATTTGTCGGGACCTCCGAACCGGAACGGGGTGCGGCTGCTTTGCCCTAGGCCAAGGAGGTCGAGAGAGAGATCGGGACCGAAACTTCTCGAGCAGAGGGCGGTTCCCCGAGAGACGAGCTTGGGACGACCTACCTTACCGAGTCCCCTTAGATCTCAGACGCCATGATACGCGAGGCTGGTATGCTAGAAGGTTGTTCTTACGATGGGCCTCAAGGGGCGCCTTATAATGACCCGGCCGGTCTGTTTGAGAGTTAGAGCCCCGATCCCCTAATAACTGCCTTTCCCACATTTGTTGCTGCTATTGGGAATTGCCGAAGGGATTAGTTATGGATTTCGGAGAGTTTTGGGACACTTAGTCCCTAAATGTGAGTTTAAGCCTTAGAATTTGGACAGTAGTTAGAACTGTGTAAAGACGGATCTGAAATGGAATTATGTCGATTCCTTTAGCTCCTTGAGTGATTTTGCGATTAGGAGCGTGTTCGGAATGTGTTTTGGAGGTTTGTAGTAAATTTAGGCTTGAATTGGCGAAAGTTAGATTTTCGGCGATCTCGGCCGATAAGCGAAATTTTGATATCGAGCTTGGAATGGAATTCCGGAAGTGGAAGTAGGTTTGTAGTGTCATTTGTGACATGTGTGTCAAATTTGAGGTCATTCAGACTATGTTTGACGTTTTTCAGCATCGCTTGTAGATTTTGGAAAATGCTAAGTTCTTAGTCTTGAATTCATGTTTAATTCTTTTTTTTGGTGTTGTTCGAGGTGGTTTGAAGGATCTACTAATTTCATATGGTGTTTTGGGATTGGTTGGTAGGTTTGTTTGGGGTCCCGGGGGCCTATGGTGTGTTTCGGATGCTCAACGGGTCATTTTTGGACTTTGGACGATTGCTGGTGTCTGCAGCTGGTGTTCTTCTTCGCGATCGCGTGAGTAAGTTCGCGATCGCATAGAACAATTTGGAGGCCAGATGGGTTAACACTTCACAATCGCAGAGAAGGGGACGCGATCGCATAGGTCAGGAAGGTTGTGAATCGCGAACGTGTGGGCCAGGCCGCGTTCGCGTAGAAGAATAAGGCGGCAAAGGGAAACTGGGTTTTAACCTTTCGCGATCGCGTGGGACCAATCGCGATCGCGTAAGTCAAGTGAGCCATTGCATCACGTTCGTGTGGGTTGAATCGCGGTCGCGTACAGTAAAAATGAGGTAGCAAAGTTGTTCTTCGCGATCGTGTGTGTCTTTCCACGATCGCGATGATGAAAGACATGGGCAGATTTAAAATGTTCAAAATCGAAGGTTTAAGTCAATTTTCACTATTTGGACTTGAGAGCTCGGGATTAGGCGATCCTTGGAGGGATTTTCACGTGGGTGTTTGGGGTAAGTGATTCTTACTTAGTTTTGATTAATTCCCACTAATATCTTCTTAATTTTATCATCTAATTTCGGATTTTAGGTGAAAATTGGGAAAATTTTGAGAAAAGTTCCTAGGCCGAGTTTTTGGATTTTGATCGAGCATTTGGTATCGAATTTGAGTTAATTTGGTATGGTTAGACTCGTGAGTGAATGGGTGTTCAGAATTTGTGATTTTTACCCGATTCCGAGACGTGGGCCCGGGAGACTTTTGGGGCGATTTTTCCTAATTTCACGTTTTAGCTTCGAATTGATTAGTTAAATCTTTTACTTAAAGTAATATTTAGATTATGCAATTAATTTGAATAGATTTGGGCCTTTTGGAGTCGAATACTCGTGGCAAGAACGTGATTTCAAGTTGATTTGAGCGGTTGAGGTAAGTGGCTTGCCTAGCCCTGTGTTGGGGACTTCCCCGTAGGATGTTTGATGTTATTTGTTGTGTGGGCGCCGTGTACGTGAGATGACGAGTACATACACGGGCCGTTATTGCAAAATCCCATTTTTCCTTCTTAAATCATAAATTTTTCTTTCTCCTATTAATTTGCATTAATGTGCTAAATTGTTTAGCTTAGATTAGAAAAGGCATGCGTACATGTCTAATTGTCTATTTGATTCTCTGTGCGCCATACTTTGTTAGATTACTGCTTTTCCTTACCTGTGATTAGATGAATTGTATAATTGATGTTATGCATGTCATTTGTCTAGCATCGCATATTTAAATTGGGACTACGGGCGTATTTCGGGAGATCACTCAGCACTGCATATTTATTTTGAGACTACGGATGTATTCCAGGAGACCCCCTTGTACCACATATTTGAATTAGGACTACGGACGTATTCCTGGAGATCCCCATGTACTGCATATTTATTTTGGGACTACGAATGTATTCCGGGAGATCCCCTTGTACTGCATAATCATCTGGAACTACGGGACGGTATCCGGGAGAATGCTGTCTTGTGTTTACCTTGTTCTGAGCCGAGGGCTCCCTTTACTATTAAGTTTTTCGAACACTTTCTTTAACTGTTTACCGTAGGATTTAATTATCTCTTTTACTGTTTTAAATTATTATATTGATTCCAGTAGGGGCCTTAACTTGACCTCGTCACTACTTGATCGGGGTTAACCTTGGCACTTACTAGGTACCAAATATGGTTACTCATGCCCTTTCCTGCACATGTTTTCGTGTGCAGATCCAGGTACGAGCTATCAGCTTCGTGGATAGCATTTGCTGCTGATTCTACGACACTACAAGGTATTTCTACCGCGTCCGCAAAATCCTCAAAGTCCCATTCCGTTCTATCGTTTAGAGTCTTCTTATGTACTTTCCAGACTTGTTTAGAGCTACAGTAGTTATTAGAAGCTTGTGACTTTTGTGACATTCCGGGTCATTGGGATGGATATTTTGTATATGCCGAGCGGCACCGTTTTGCTATTCAGATTATGTCCTTTTTTTCTTTATTATTGTGTTTTAATTAAAGTTTTACCCGCAAGATTAGGCTTACTTAGTCGTAGAGACTAGGTGTCGTCACGATACCTTTCGGAGGGTAAATTGGGCTGTGACATGGCTAATATCCACAACTTCTTGGATGGGTTAGTGTTCACTGCCTCAGAAGATATCACCGGGCTTGGTGACTTTCCGGTGCCAAAGAAGGTACCATCATCGGGTGCTAGTGGGTCTTCATCGAGCCCAAAGTTGGTGGATCGGTTCCCGGCCCCGAGTATTAACCCTGGCTATGGGCTCGGTTAGCCTTTGCACGGCCTTCACATTGTCCACTACTATGATATCCTCAATAGATTTAATCTTCTCGGGTTTGATCTCGGTTCCTCGGTTGGATACCATGAAATCGAGAAATTTACCTGACCCGACTTCGAACGCGTTTTTTTTCGGATTCAGCATCATGATGTACTTCCTCAATATACTGAAGGTTTCCTGCAAGTGCTTCAAATGGTCCCCTGCTCGCAGGACTTAACTAACATATTCTCAATGTAAACTTCCATAGATTTCCCTATTTGTTCTTCGAACATCCGGTTTACTAAGCGTTGGTAAGTGACACCAGCATTTTTTAATCCAAATGGCATTACGTTATAGAAGTATGTGTCGTACTTAGTGATGAAGGAAATTTTTTCCTGATTATCCGGGTTCATTTGTACTTGGTTGTACCCAGAATAGGCCTCGATAAAACTGAGGATCTCGTGGACGGCTCTGGCATCGATCATGCGATCGTTGTTAGGCAAAGGAAAAGAGTCCTTGGGGCATGCTTTATTTAAATCCTCGTAATCCACACACATTTTTAGTTTTTCCCCTTTTTTAGGGACTACTACTACGTTTGCTAATCATTCTGGGTATTTGACTTCCCGTATGGACATCATTTTAAGGAGTTTAGTTACCTCATCTTTGATGAAGGCAAGCTTGATCTCGGACTGGGTCTCCTTTTTTGCTTCACCGGATGGAACTTCGGGTCCAAGCTCAGTTTATGAGTGGTGATCTCTTGTGGGATTCATGTCATGTCGAGATGGGACCAAGCAAAACAATCAAGGTTAGCTATAAGATATTGAATGAGTTTTTTCCTTAGCTCGGGAGTTAACCCCGTGCCAGGTATACCTTTCGATTCAGACAAATGTTCGATCAGTATAACCTACTCCAGCTCTTCGAGATTTGACTTGGTAGCGTCGGAATCATCAGGGACCCCATAATCATCGTCTTCGTCGGTCCCCTACTTGTCCAGTTGGGTCGAGGCCGGCATCAGTGATTGCTATTATGCTTCTTGTTTTGCTTTCGAAACTGGCTTCTTTGTCGATGAAAGTGTTGATATTAGAATTACTTCATCGACGTCAAACATTTCCTTCGCAGCGTGCTGCTCCCCGTAGATTGTATTAAACCCCTTTGGTATTGGGAATTTTAACACCTGGTGAAGGGTCAAGGGCACAACCCTCATGTTGTGGATCCACGGTCTCCCGAATAGGGCGGTATATCTTATGTCCCCTTCGATCACATAAAACTTGGTCTCTTGTATGGTCCCGACTGCGTTCACCGGTAGCGTTTTTTCTCCCTTAGTAGTTTCACAAGCCATGTTGAATTCGTTTAGCACTCGGGTCGCAGGCACGATTTGGTCTTGTAGGCCGAGTTGTTCTACGACCTTTGATCGAATGATATTGGCTGAACTACCTGGATCAATTAACACACTTTTAACTCGAGTTTTATTCATGAGTACAGATATTATCAGTACATCATTATGGGGCTGCATGATTCCTTGTGCATCCTCGTCGTTGAAAGATAAGGTTCCTTCTGGTATATAGTCCCGAGTCCGTTTTTCCCTCGTAATTGACACCTTGGTGCGTTTTAACATTGGAACTTGGGGAACACCGACCCCTCCGATAATCATATGAATGACGTGTTGAGGTTCTTCTTGCTCGTATTGTTTATTGGAATCGTTGTTTCTGAAACGATTCTTGGCTTGGTCACTCAGAAACTCCCGAAGGGTTGAATAACCGAGATACTTCTTCTCTTAACTGTCGACAATCTTCCGTTCTGTGGCCATGGGTGCCATGATATTTTCACATTTGGTTGGGATTTCTTTGGGCTGGATCGGTTTGTAAAGGTCGAGGCCATTTGGTATATTTGATACATCTGATAGCCGATACGATGGCGGTTGCGTCAACATTAAAGTTATATTCTGATAATCGTGGTGCTTCTTTAGGTCTGATAGGCATGTCGATGTCATTCTTTCTCAAGAGCGCTCAAGAGCTCTGGCCTCGGTAATTCCTCCTTTCATTTCGTACGGGATTTCGCCTGATCCGTTGCTCCTACGATCTCCATTATACGGCTGGTACCGATCCCTGTTCAACCTCGGTTCTCGGTCAATGATCCTCTTGATTATATCAATGGGTCTGATAGGATAAACGGACTCGGAAGGAGCCCCAAGTTGGTCATCATCGAACCTAATCTTTGATTGATACCGATTGTGCACATCGGCCCAAGTAACAGTCGGGTAGTCTATCAATTTCAGCTTCAACTGCTATGAAGCCACTGAGCTTCGAACATTCAATCCTTGGGTGAAAGCTTGAACAGCCCAATCATCGGCGACCGGTGGTAGATCCATTCGTTCCATTTGGAATCGAGACACGAATTCTATGAGCATTTCGTTGTCCTTCTACCTTACCTTGAAAAGGTTCGACTTCCTAGTTTCGACCTTGATGGCCCAGCATGTGCCTTTTCAAAAGAATCTGCAAGCATAGAAAATGAATCAATAGAATTAGGTGGTAAATTGTGGTTCCATATAATAGCTCCATTTGACAGGATCAACCCGAATTTCTTTAGCAAGACAGATTCGATCTCGTCATCCTCTAGATCATTCCCTTTGATAGCACATGCATAAGAGGTGACATTCTCGTTCGGGTCGGTCGTTCTATTGTATTTAGGAATCTCGGGCATGCGGAACTTCTTGGGAATTGGTTGGGAGCTCCGCTTAGGGAGAAAGGTTTTTGCACGAACTTTTTGGAATCCAGACCCTTCAATATTAGCGGTGCCCCCCGGGATTTGATCGACCATGGAGTTGTAAGTTTCCACCTTCTTGTCGTTTGCCTCGATCTTCTTTTCCCCCGACTCGACTAGTTTTTTCAGTTCTTCGAGCATCTTTATGATTGCTGGATCGATCCCCGATTACTTCTCATTCGATTTCCTTGAAATCGATTCGACCCTGTACACAACTTCCTAGGACAGCTCGGGCTCGATCCTGCTTGGTGGGTGATTCTGGTTTTAGAGCTGGGTTATTGCTGCTCGTTGAGCCTGCAACATTTCAAAGATCACCCTCACGCTGAACCCACCCTCTTCGCCGTATGTGTTCTCTGAGCGACTGATCAAACATCCCTATGTATTCTTCTCTCAGGATCGACGACCAAATTTGCATTGATGGATACATATGAGCTGACGCTGATTGGATCTACAGCCAGAACTCCGTCGAGGCCAACTGGAGGTACGTCGTTCCCTGGTGCTATATTAACATTTTCGTCGTGGTGACCGAAACCATTGTCCACGTGTAGGGGTGCTGACTGAGAGTTCGACATTTGATCGTGGAATCAAAGATACTTCAAAGAACAAGTGTAAAATAGTACGTGTTATGAAAGTTTGTACCGGGTGATCACTATTATCCTTAGCCCCACGGTGGGCGCCAAATTGTTTACCTAAAAAATCGGATAACAATTGAATTTATACGTTGTTTCAAGGATACGTGATATAACTTGATACAAAATGAGAAAGCAGATTAACATTGAAATCGACGATAAAAGAATAAATGCAAGCCACGCAAATCGAACAACCTTGGCCCTCGAGTTCGATCACCCTTGAACCAAGAGATGCCTCAACTAATGTATGAACAGAATAACAAGATGATAAAAGCTAGAAATGACAGTATATTGTTTTGTGTTACGTATTATGTTATGCGTTATAAATGATCAGACCCCCTTTATATATTAGGGAGTCCTACTAATGATACAATTCTATACAAGGTAAAAAAGCTCATGATTTGCTAATTAATCGACATATCCTTGATACGTGCTGAGATTTCCGTTGTGATCTACAACAGATCACGGATATTTCGTCTTTCTGTCATTCGGCTCAGCAAATTTCGTTTGATCTCGATTTTGTTCGGTCTCGGGGTCTCGAGTTTAACGATATAACTTCGCGTCTCGGTTCGATATAATTCGAGGTCGGACTTTAAACTATCATATTCCAGCCTAGACTAGTCACACAAGAGGCGAATCCGATTTTGACCGTATACATGTTCATTTTAAGTTTAACTTCTTATCAAATTAAAGCATGGCCTCTTGAAAGGCAGCAAATCCTAAATTTTCATATATATATATATATATATATATATATATATATATATATATATATATATATATATAGGCTAGAGTTATTATATAATATTGAAATTGAGGTAGTTGATCATTATTCTCCTCGAGCCCCTTCAATTTGCTGAGTAGGCTATAGCTCTGTTTTCCGGAAACATTGAGCAAAATTGCACAATACACTATGTAAATGAATACTTTCTCTAATATTTTAAAGATAATATTCATTATTATTAGATTATTAAATTGTACATTGATAAATTTGAAATAAGGATTTATACATTTCACATGCTAAGAAAAAAAAAAATTTAACTAGTCATCGTTCACATCTAAACATAATATCTTAATAATCAGATTTATACTAATAAGATTCAGACATTTTAATGATAATCATAGTAATAAAAAATAAACAAAAGCCTATGCAAATTCTCCCATATATCCTTTTGCTCCAACTTCTTGTTAGAGAAATCTCTTGGGATGATACTTTTTCCACTTAAATTATAAATGAGATTTTAAACATTTTTTATCAGTTCACCGGCTTGTAAAGTTAATGGCAACA
The DNA here is from genome assembly GCA_005239495.1 of Nicotiana undulata. Taxonomy (NCBI): domain Eukaryota; kingdom Viridiplantae; phylum Streptophyta; class Magnoliopsida; order Solanales; family Solanaceae; genus Nicotiana; species Nicotiana undulata. The sequence goes on along the minus strand of MDKH01038318.1, from coordinate 28,333 downwards.
ATAACTTTTTGGTGAAAAATAATTTAAATAAATACACACAAATACAATACTCATGTTTAAAAAAAATTAGTTTAACTTGGCATTTATACTTAATCAACAAAGACATATTTTCTTTTTACAAATATCTTTTATCATTTCATCACCAATAATCAAATACACACACACACACACACATATATATATATATATATATATATATATATATATATCATTTTTTTTTTTTTCACATGATAAATTTAATATTATGGTACATACAACGGTAAGCATTTTAACTGCTGTTTTGGATATTCAATAACGAAACATATATAACTCGTACTGTTAGATTCCTTTAGCGCACTGGTTTTCAGATTAGAAACGTACAAATCATAAAGGCACGGGTTCGATCCCCCGCTCTGCCTCTAGAACTTTCCACCAATGAACATCTAGGGTTTTCTTACGACACTCGAAGAGAAGCCGCCCACCCGTCTCCCCTCATCCGCCACTATGAGATCAAACCGTAACCGTCCTCCGACGTCGATTCCTCCCCCATCGAATGCTTCAACGGAATCTGACTACGCCTTCACCTTAACCAGAATAGCAGTGGCGCAGATCTGCGATTCAATCGGATTCACGGCGGCGGAAGCTCCCGCTCTCCGAACCCTAACCGACGTCGCGGCCAGGTACTTGAGATCAATCGCTAAGTCCGCCGCCGACTCAGCAAACTCCGCAGGCCGCACGCAGTCACAACTCATCGATACCGTCGCCGCCGTGGACGAACTGAGCTCCGTCAGTGGATTCGCCGGGGCGTGGAGAGCTACTGGAAGTTTACTGAACTCTGGCGCGGTGAAGAACCTCGTTAGTTTTTCTAAGTATTCGGAGGAAATTCCATTTGCAAAACCGTTGCCCAGGAAAGTGTTTTCAATAGGGAGAGGAAAAGGTTTGCGGAATGTAGATAGCAATGAGTACATTGGAGGGGAGGGGAAGCATATTCCTAAATGGCTACCGATAATGCCGGTGATTGAGAAGGAGGAGGAAAGGGGAGGGAAAAGAAAGGAAATTTGGGGATTTTGTGGTAAAAATGAGGAAATGGAGAGGGAAAAGAAATTGGAGAAGAAAGATATGGAATGGGAGAGGAAAGGAATTGAATTGCCATTGAAGAGAGGGAAAGTGAGGTTTAAGATTGGGAATGGTGGGAGAGTTTTGGGGGTGTGTAGAAGGGGCGGAATAGGTAAGAGAATTTTATCAAAGGAAGAGTTTGTAATACAGTGGAAAAAATAGGACGATGAAGCTGGAGCATTGTGGAGAGATTAGCTAATGATATACTATTAGAAAGAAGAAGCGGTAGAATTTGGAGATCTGCACACAATGTAGCTAAGTACTTTTTTGGTTTGAAGTTAGCAGGAATTGAACCCTTGACGTGTTGGTCGTGATTATAAAAAAAAAGTTGTTCCTTCGGGCTGTTCGCTACATAAGACCATCTTCCCTGCAGCATGATACAGAAAGGACTGTCTCTATTTCTAATTATTATCCAGATGCTCATAAGATTCACTAGTGACATAACAAACGGAAACTCAATTCAGATTTTCAGTGGAAAGATGTTACGTACTTCTTAGATTTAAATCTGAATGGAGTGTTTACTTGGTTTTTTACTTAATTAATATAATCAAGTAATACTTATAAAATTTATAACTTTTTTTAAAATTATGCGCAGTTATATTTTTCCCAATTATAATATATTTTAATTGGGTAAAATGAAGGCAGTAGCTGTACTTGCACAAGTCCATTAAGGGTTAACTTGGCCTTGGCCTTGTCCTCGTAAAAATAGCACAGGCTAGCCAATTTTTAGACTGGTCATTCAAAAATAGTCATCGTTTGTCAGGTCATTGAAAAATAGCTATTAATTTGCTACAACAGAGACCGGTCCAGCATAATATACTGAAGTTCGGTGCACCTGTGCATGAACTTCCAACATAATGGAACTCCAACATGCGAAAAATTCCAGCATAATATACTAGAGATTCGAGCACATTTGTATGAATTTCTAGCATATTATACTGGACCGGTATACTCCAGTGTATTATGCTGGAGTTCTAGTATACTTATGCTGAAGTTCCAATATACTTATGTCGGAACTCCAGTATAGTATGTTGGAGTTCCAGTATACTTATGCTGGAACTCCGGTATAATAAGCTGGAATGTTTTCCGGATTTTGAATAGTGTTTTCGTTCAAATTTATCTTTTCATGAAAAGTGGCTAAATTTCGATTACTTTTGAAAATATAACTATTTTTGAATAACTACGGGTAAATTTGACTATTTTTTAATTTCTCCCCTCGTCCTCATCATAAATTACCCTTGGTTGAAAGGAGCAAACATTATAGTAAAGCATATTATCAGCTTCGTAAAGGTTACGGAATTTGATTATGAAATGAATGATAGATGAAGTTCATCCTCCATCTGTTAACACTGCAACCATCAACACCACCTAGATTATCCGATTTCCACTAAAGACCTTCCTGGCCCTCTTCACATTTTTAACTAACCGAAAAGAAAATTGAACACGAAATTTTGATCAAGCACAATCTCAGCAAAACAAGGGAACTACAAGCTTGGTGCAAAAATAGTTGTCCGACACAGCTGTCGGGATCTCAAACAAGGCTCATTTTGTTTACTTCCCCAACAAACCAACTTAATAGCTTGTTTAGCTGAGCTTCTTTTGAGTTAAAAGTAATTTTTTTTATCAAAAATTCTTTTTTTTTTTTTTAAATTAAGGCATTTGGCCAAGTTTTTTAAAGGAAAAAAAGTATTTTTGAGGAGAAACAGAAAAAGTAGTTTCGCTCCAAAAATTCTTTTTTGAAAAACACTTTTGAGAAAAATACACTTAGAATCAATTTTTAAAGTTTGGTCAAACAATAATTGTTGTTCAGAAATATTTTTCAAATTAATTAGTCAAACACAAATTGTTTCTCACCAAAAGTACTTTTGAGAAAAAATACTTCTCAAATAAGCTGATTTTTGCAGCTTGGCCAAACGGGTTATAAAGATGTACTTTCACTACTACTCGCCTGCAGAAAGCTGAAATAATCAGAAAATGGTAGCCTTCTGAATTCAAGAACTGTTCACAGGATCTCGAATGCTTCCTGCACGTCTCTCCTCATCTTTGTATAGACAATAGAAGGGAACGTATTACCAAAAGAGATATTAAAAGGAAATTTAGCACACAGCTAAGACATACTAAGTGATTCAAGCATCTTGTCAGTATAAAATAGATCACATTCAGCGCTCGGTCGAGGGAAGTGGACGTGGATGTGAGGCTTGAATCACATGTCATCCTTAATAGAGGCAATTTCAAGTACCTTGGGTCGATTATCCAAGGGGAGGGAGATCGACAAGGATGTCACACACCGTATTGGAGTGGGGTGGATGAAGTGGAGGTTAACATCTGGAGTCCTGTGTGACAAGAGAATGCCACCGATACTCAAAGGTAAGATTATAGAGCGATGGTTAGACCGGCTATGATGTATGGGTTGAGTGTTGGCCTGTTAAGAACTCACATATCCAGAAGATAGTAGCATAATGAGGATGTTGAGGTGGATGTGCGAGCACACTAGGGATGGATAAGATTAGGAATGTTGATATTCGGGAGGAGGGCGTGACTCCCATTGATAACAATATGCGGAAAGCGAGGCTTAGATGGTATGGGCATGTTTGGAGGAGAAGCCCAGACGCTCCAGTAAGGAGGTGTGAGCGGCTGGCCTTGGAAGGCTCGAGAAGAAGTAGAGGGCGGCCTAAGAAGTATTGGGGACAGATGATCAGGCAGGACATGGCGATGCTTCAGATTTCCGAGGAGATGGTCCTTGATAGGAAGCTGTGAGGTCGAATATTAGGGTTGTAGGTTAGGAGGTAGTTGAGTCTTTCCTTAGTTCGTACCTCTGTAAGGCTAGTTTGGTAGGGTTTTTGTCAGAGACAATTAGTGGCGATGTTGTGTCTTACTACTCTTTCGTTTTTCATAGAGCCGAGTCTAGTTAATGGTTACCGCTTTTGCTTTGCACCTATTTTCTGGCTTTCATAATGTTGTTATTTTTCTTATGGTATCTGATGGTGATACTGATATTGTCTTTTTTCTTTTCTTTTCGTCCACTTGAGCCGAGGGTCTTTCGGAAACCGCCTCTCTACTCCTCGGGGTAGGGGTAAGGTCTGGGTACACACTACTCTCCTCAGACCCCATTAGTGAGATTTTACTGGGTCGTCGTCGTTGTTGTTGTTCTCAAAGATAGGTTGTTGTCTTGTCTCTAGCCAACGCAAGTATCCTTGGGAGGATTTCCAGCAAGAATATGAGGGCATTCATTCTTCAGCAGCGCCTTGTGGACTTTGAAGTTGACACTGTCAAAGAAAACAGAAACCTTGATATTGGGCGGATATGCACTTAACCTCCCAAGTTCAAGAAAGATATACAGACAAACCAAAAGGCACACATAGGAGGTAATTACCTGCAAAATGAAAAACTACAGATCAGAAGACATACCTGATAAGCTAGTCCCGTCGTGTGACATAGAACCAGGGCAGCATCCTCACCAGCAACAGGTTCACTCTTTCAAGTCTTGAATAAAGAGATCAACTTCAGGCCTTAGTAAAATGCTTCAAAGATGCTGGTTTTTCATTTACAGTAGACAATTCCTATAGCTATAATTTAGCTCATGTCTTCTAATCGGTTTAGGTAATGAAAATCGCCACACGTGGAAGCACTTTTATCCCCTTTTTTGCAACCTATTATCAATAGATTCATTGTTCGCCTATAAGATAAAGAGTAGAATAAATCATCCCATCAATATAACTTCTCATTCACCTTAACCCTGAATGCTAACTACTTTCTCACAATTTTCAAAAGGATTCTAAAGGAACACAAAGTTAGCAAACACCATATACTTTTATATTAACTCATTCACTTGAGTAACGAAACAGTTTGCTAAAGTGAAAGTTCCATTGGAAGAAAGAAATGGGACATACAGAAATTCTCAAAAAAAGGGGACTAGCAATTACAAATTTGATCCGAGTAAATAAAGGCCTTGCAATCTGAAATTTCCTAAAACTACAAAACAAAATGCAATCATACTTGGACACAGTATACAGCATCAAAAGACAATTAAGCTACAAGCAGAAACGATTAAAAGCAGATATAACTTGGAAACATTGTAGAATCCAAAACTCTGAAGATGCCTTGGCTTCATCCGAAGTGTCAAATCTAGTCAATGAGTACTATTGTGAAGATATTATTGCAGCTGCTCCATATTCACGGTGAAACAAATAAACCACTAGCTTGGATCGGAAAAATCAGCAGAAAACTTCAGCAAACAACAGCATGTAGGCAGAATGTTGGGACAAAAATGACCTAGAATGAGAAAAGTATCACATCATCTATGTCTCAAACAAGACCTGTTCATAACTTATGCTGCAAAAATGTACTCAGAGAAAGATTGCAGTTGGATCCCCTGGTGATGGAGGATTCTGCCTCACAACTGCAGCATGAGGCCCTGCTCTGTCCAGAGCATCATCTGCCATTGATAAGATCTCCAATCTCTCAAGACCCAGCTGTCTCTTGATCAAGTCCGAGTTCTTCTCGAGGACTTCAATCTCACCAAAAGGAAGCCTCAAGTCCAATGCTTGAACCCCAACAGCCACAACTTCGTCTTTCTTGAACCTCAAGAAAGGCATACATAGCTTTTGTATTTGTTTGAAATTGCCTTGTTGCGCAATATCACTCTTCTGCAATTCGGTGAGGATTTCTTTGTCAGGTGCAAAGGAGCCAGTTGCCGTATCAAATTTTCTCTGCAGAATCTCCAAACATTCCTTTTTCCATCCACGATACTGCTCGTCCACATATATCAGGCCCACCGTAGGTTTGTTTTGGCTACTACTCGGATTAACATTTCCTTTCTTTGAACCAGAAACCTGCTTCTGAAGCAGCTTCCTCATTGAGACAATTGTGTCTTGCAAATAAACGTTGGCCTTCTTAAGGGTAAGATCTGGCAAATCAGCCTCTGGCCACCCAGCTTTTATGACATAACCATCCTTCTTCAAAAGCTCTCTCCAGGAATATTCAGCATAGTGTGGGCAGATCGGAGCAATAAGTCTTGTTTGAACATCCATAAATCGCCACAGCAAATTCCGGTTCATGCCTCCTGAACCACAGGAAAGCCTGTACTCATCTCTGGCAGCCTGAAGATCATAAAAACCAGTTTTCAGAGCTTCACGGAACATGTATTCACTATAGTTCTTCTCTGTAGTCTTGACTGCAATATTTATTTCATTATCAAACACGCTGTCTGCATATGCGGATGGTGACCCGCTTCTTAACGATGACTCTGCAGCAAGAACCTCCTGCATCCATGCTATTTCTTTTGTGAGACGTAAGATAGCAGCATTAGCTGTTTCAAAGACGAAGTTAGCATCATCCATCCCATCACCCGCATCTGCAAGAGCAAAGCGTGTGGCATCAGCAGAAAACTCTTCAATTGCCTGCCGGAGTGTTCGGAAATTTCCAGTAGACTTGGACATCTTCTCAGAGTTCAGCATTATATGTCCATTGCATCTGAAACCACGTGGCCAGTGGTGCTCAGGGAAGATGGCGGTGTGGTTATAGATGCAAAAGGTAAGATGATTTTGAATAAGATCCTTGCCAGAAACCCTGAGATCAAATGGATACCAGTACTGAAACTCCTTTTTCATCTCCTTAAGAAGAGAAGATGATAGGGAAGAATTTTCGGGAAAAGGCCCATCACAGAACAAGAATTCCCAGATCTCATCTGTCAGCTGCTCTGGTTTCACTGAAGAATGATCAGTACCATACATGTCCCCTTTCTGCAAGAAATGTGCCACGGTGTAATATGCCATATAAATAGTGGAATCGGACAACGACTCAACTAAGAATTCCTCATCCCAAGGAATACGAGTACCAAGTCCAAAACTGCGAGAGCACGCCCACTGATTAAGCCAGCTGAGAGTGTGCTCAAAGCCATGCCGTGTCTCATCAGAGTAGAGATTCATACTGGCCAAACACTCCTCAGCAGCCTTCCTCCATTCTGATTCTCCATAAGTGAGATACCACTGATCAGTCAAAGCCACAACACACTCATCCCCCGATCTTGACATGACCTTCTTCTCAGGTTCACTATATACTACAGCTTGATTCATCTCCAAAAGTTTGCTCCGTATCAGACCTTTTGCTTCTTGGACTTTCATACCAGCAAATTCTCCAACAATCATGGTTCCCTCATAAAACCCGCCCTTGTAAATTATTTTCTTTGCCTCATCAAGTTTATCTCTCTCATTCTGGCTCTTGATCTTCTTTTCAATGCAAATTCTCTCAGCTGATCTATCTCCAAAATCTGGATGGTTGATAATGGGAACTATCTCAAACGGCAAGACCCACTCATCCTTCACGCCGAATTTGGCCCTGAAAGCTGGCTTCAACTTCAAATCATGGAGGGCCATATAATCATCTGGGGAATCACTGGGAACACTAGTTACAATTCCAGTACCCTTTTCAGTAAGAACAGATAACATGGGCAGAGTGTATATTATCTCATTAAATGCCAAGGGAGACCTCAGGGGCAATCCTATAAGATCTTGACCAGACAATTCAACCAAACAAGTAGGCTTCTCAGGGATAAGAGACAACCTTTGATAGGCTAGATTAAGAGCTGCCTTATAAGTTGAGACAAAAACCTCAGTATCATTAATCTCAAATGCCCCGTATTTTCCTTCTGGCAAGACCCAAGCATTTGTTTGCCCATACATGGTCTCTGGTCTCAGTGTAGCTGCTGCGAGATATACCTTCTTCCCCTCCAAAACACTCATCTTTGGTGGAAAAGGTGGGAGAACTTCCATCTTGATAAGAGTATATTCCTGAGGAATAACTCCTTCACCAGAAGCACGGTCATGGTCAGCACATGGCTGACCATCTAGGGGTGAATATACGGTGTACCTCAGATCTTTAACAATCCTTCCCAAGGCTTTCAGCTTCCGCATTTGCCACCGTACAAATGAATCAAAGTATGGATTCATGTCGGTTGTAATAAAAGTGCGACGCCAATCACAACCCAATCCGAACTCCTTCAGATCCTCTACAGCCAGTGGTGGAAAGTAAGTTAGCCAGTAATATGGGTCTGTAAACCTGGCAATTTCCTCGTCGGACAGACCATAACTCCTCATTATCTCCCATTGGTACTTATCACCACCAGTCTTTGCAACAGCCTTGGACTTCTTTCCTTTAAATTTTCCACCCGGTAGAGCCTGATTACCTCCAGTCTCAACCTTCACTTCTGATTCAACACTCTCCTCTTCCTTGACAACAGGAAACACAGGTGGGTTCCCAAACCTCGATATCTCCCTTGAAAGCTTATCAGCAGATGCCTTTATGGGCATCCCAGTGCAGTGAAAGGCAAACGGCAAAAGAACAGAAGCACCCCTCAATCTGTGATATGCAGCAGCAAATTCCAGCTTTGATACTGAAAAAGCATGGCCCAAATGAAGATATCCATTCATATAAGGAAAAGGGAAATTCCCAAAGAACTTTTCACCCACTTTCGGAGGCAATTCTTTAGGTTCAGCTCTGAAAACATCACCTTCTGTCCACCACTTGTGAACCTGTTTCTCTATCTCCAACAATTGGTTCCTTCGGGCAAAACTCCTGCCACCTTCTTCTGCCATCACTTCTCTATCAGAAAACCCACAGTATCTGAACGAATCAGAAGAACATAATTAGAAAACACTATCAGCAGAGAAACTAAACTGCAACATCAAAATCATTCAACCAACTAACTAAGCGAAATACTTATCTAAAAAAACTGAAATAAACAATAAAAATAGAAGTAACTTATCAATGCCCCAACCCAAGATTGAGGCTTTATGATGTGTTTTCAGCATAAGAATGATGGGTACAAAATACTTATTCAAAAAGACTAAAATAATCAATAAAAACAAAAGTAAATATCAACGAAACCACCAAAGACTGAGACTTTATGATCGGTTTTCAACATAAGAAGTATTTGAAGAAAATGGAAGGCAAGCAATAGATCGATCTGATTCAATAAAATTAGCACTGTTACTAACAAATACTTATAACTCAAGAATTGAGAGAAAAATACAGAAATACAGACAAATAAGGAAAAGGGGTTTACCTTGATTTGCTTAAATTGAATGGGAATACAACATATGATGATAAATGATTAGGCTGAAGCGAATATCGTCTCAGTATAAGAGACGCCACAGCGAACTATCAAGGGCGGCTCTAGAGTAAAGTAAGTGAAGTTTTTGCCTTAGGTCTAAGGCCCCAATACTGCTATATTATAATATATAAATAAATATATGTAATTTATATTTATATTATTAATAAAATATTTTATATTTTAATATTTGTAAAAATTTGATAGATGTAGGATTGATGAATTAAAAGGATAAAACTTTCTCCCACTAAATAAAACAATATATTTATCTTCTCGTCAATCTTGTCTTTCTTTCTTTTTTTTCATATCTTTTACTATTTTACTTTCTAATTTCAAATCAAATTCTCTAAATTTTGATTCACACATCAAAAAGCAAGTTCTTTTATATCTCATCCTTTTTAACTAACAAGTGTTGTAAGGTTCAAAACACGATAGATAATAGACTCAACTCTTTTACCATTTTTACTTAATGTTATATTTTTGTATATGGGAGAGTTCAATACCACATAAGGTGCGCCTAACCCACAATATTATATGTTGTTCTCTCACTTTTTTTTGTCTCAATATTATATGGATTTTATGCAAAAAATTTCAGGGTCTTTTAATATATTTTAATTTTAAGCCACCAGTTCCGAGCCGCGATGATTAATTATCAACAAGTTTTTATAGATCACTGTCCCATAAACGTGTTATTCAACCAGCTTTATTCACATTTGGTAACTAAATAACACTGATTGTTGTCTTATCTTAATTGAGACTCTATAAAATTTGATTGAGAATATTAGAGGTGGACATGTGGCTCAAGTAGGAGACGAATAAGGCTTTGATTTAGGCTCCCAAAAGTTCTTAATAATGGATTTTATGATTATATTTTAAGTTAGACAATAATAAAGTTTGCAAAAAAAAAAAAGTACAAAAAACTTGGACAAAAGAAAAAAAGAAAGACTATCTACTCTTTAACACTAAAAATATTTTAGAACTTGAAATTAAATTACTTAAATATTCATATTAGTAAAAGAGTAACATATTAAAAATGCATGTCTAACATCTTATATATTTAAGTTTGTATACGGTTAAAATCGAGTATGTCCTATTTTATAGGCTCGAGAGATTGCCTCGAGAATAAGTTCATAATGTACCGAGCTTGAGTTCGAAGACATGGAGATCGAAGTACTCGCTGGGAATCGAGACCAAGCATGATCGACGTCGAATAACGGAATAGCGAGATATCAGTAATCCACCATAGATCTCGGCGAAAATCTCGGAAGTAATTGAACTGCTAACGGTTATTCTCAATCATGAGATTTACTTTCAAAATGAGAGTTGTACTTTATTTAGGATTCATCTGCTATATAAAGAGGAACCCTGTTCATTTGTAACCACCATACACATTCACTGAGAAATAATAATACGTTGCTCCTTACTTGCTTACATTTTACTACTGTTCTTAATATCTGATCTCGAGCTTGTTCCTAATCAAGGTCGATATATTGCTACACCACTGGTTTGATTTATTTTTACCGTTCAATTCATTTATTTAATTCGTCATTTATCAATTGGTATTGTATCATATCATGTATTCTTAAAACCACAATACAAGTTTAATTGTTACTCGTATTTCGAGGTAAACAGTTTGGCGTCCACCGTGGGGCTAAGGATAATATTGATTGTTCAGTGCTAATTCTGGTAAAATACACTATTTTACGCTTGTTCTTGTCAAGAATTTTTATTTTCAGGTTGAATCATGCCAAACTCACAAAACACATCTACATACGGCGACAATGGCCTCGGACTCCACGGAAAAAACGAGAATGTTATTGCTCTAGGAATCGAGGTGCCGCAGGCTGACCTCGGAGGAGCACCGCCCGTCAACCCGGTTGATGTCAGTTCGCATGTTGCTTTGAATGCGGATTTAGGCGCAGACCCCGAATGAAATGTACGCAGAGAGGGTCGAACTGACAGTCGAGGTACACAGGGCAGAGGAGACGAAGGAGTGAGTCTCCAAGTAATATTCGAAATGCTTCAAGCTCAGCAAACCGCCATTGCTCAGTTGCAAAATCAGCACAAAGAATCAAATAGGGTCGAGCAGGATGCTACTCGTCGTACCAAGTCGGTGCCTGAAAGATCGGGTAATGACACCTCAACAACCGATCCTGCTATAATGAGGATGCTCAAGGAGCTCACTAAGAGAATTGAATTAGGTGAGAAGAAAATCGAGGCCAACGATAAGAAGGTGGAAACTTAGAACTCCCGAGTTGACCTGATACTGGGGGCACCACCAATCTTAAAAGGAATGGATTCAGAGAAATTTGTGCAAAAATCGTTCCCTCCGAGTGCGGCTCCGAAGCCCATCCCAAAGAAGTTTTGTATGCCTGACATACCCAAATACAACGGGACCTCTGACCCCCAATGAGCATGTTACCTCTTACACGTGCGCCATTAAGGGTAATGATTTGGAGGACAACGAAATCGAGCCTAGGTTGCTGAAGAAGTTCGTAGAGACCCTGTCGAAAGGAGTTATGATTTGGTATCACAACTTGGCACCGAATTCGATCAATTCATTCGCCATGTTGGCGGATTCATTCGTAAAAGCACACGCCAGGGCCATAAAGGTTGCAACAAGAAAATCAGACCTCTTCGAAGTGAGACAGGGGGATAATGAGATGCTAATGGAGTTCGTATCTCGATTCCAAATGGGACGCATGGAGTTACAACCAATCACCAATTATTGGGTTGTTCAGTATTTCACCCAAGGATTGAATGAATGGAGTTCGATGGCATCGCATTAGTTGAAACAAAACTTGATCGAATACCCGGTTGTAACTTGGGCAGATGTTCACAACCGATATCAATCGAAGATCAGGGTCGAAGATGACCAATTGGGAGCCCCTTCATGTTCAGTACATCCAAACCGGACGACAAGTTAAAACCACAAGGACATCAATAGAGATTCAAGGACGAATAAAGAGCGGTATCAACCATACATGGCAGATCGAAGGAATAACGGCCCAGGATGCAACTCTGCCTGGAACGATCGAAGAATCGATCGAGGGCAAAACTCTCGGAGACTTATGAATAAAACTGGCTTCAAAAAATATGCATATCCTACAGAAGCACCACGGCTATCGAGTACAATTTTAGCGTTGATGCATCGGGGATCATGTCATCTATCGGAAGGATCAAAGATACTAGGTGGCCCAGGCTTATACAGATTGATCCTTCTCAAAGGAACCTGAATTTAATGTGTAAGTATCATGACACACATGGTCATATGACCGAAGACTGCAGGCAGCCGAGGGAGGAGGTAGCTCGACTATTCAACGAAGGCCATCTTCGCGAGTTCCTCAGTGATCAAGCTAAAAGTCACTTCAGGTAAAGAGATGCCAACAGAAAAAACGAACAAGAAGAACCTCAACATGTTATTCGCATGATCGTCGGCGGGGTCGACGTCCCACAAGGGCCTATATTCAAACACACTAAGGTGTCTATCACCAGAGAGAAACGGACTCGCGACTATGTGCCCGAAGGCACTTTATCATTCATTGACGAAAAACGGAAGGCATTTCTCAACCGCAAAACGACGCCCTGGTAATTTCTATTTTTTTGAATAAATTCAAGTTAAACGTGTTCTAGTTGATCCAGGTAGCTCATCAAACATCATCAGATCGAGGGTTGTAGAGTAGCTCGGCCTGTAGGACCAAATTACACCTGCATCTCGAGTCCTAAACGACTTCAACATGGCTAGTGAAACAACAAAGGGGGAGATAATCCTACCGGTAAACGTGGTTGGAACCATCCAAAATACAAAATTCCATGTCATCGAAGGCGACATGAGATATAATGTACTGCTCAGAAGGTCTTGTATCCACAACATGAGGGTAGTACCGTCAACCCTTCACCAAATGATATAGTTCTCGGCGACGGATGGTGTGAAAATGATTTATAAGGAACAACATGCTGCAAAGGAAATGTTTGCGGTCGACGAGCTAACACCGATATCAACACCTTCGACTTCAGAAAAATCGAGCACCAAAGATAAGAAGACGGCCAAATAGCAATCCCGTCCCCAGCCTCGACCGAATCGGAGAAACAGGTAATGGACGAAGAAGAAGATGATGATATTCTAACTTCTCAAACTTTTGTTGTTCCCCAAGAATCATATGCAACCAAGTCAACGGCCGAGGAGCTGGAACATGTGATATTGATCGAGTATTTGCCCGAACGAAAGGTATACCTGAGAACGGGCTTAACCCTCGAACTCAGGAAAAAACTCATTCAATTTCTTATTGATAACATAAGCTTTGCGTGGTCCCATTTAAACATGACAGGAATCCCACCGGAGATAACAACGCATCGAATAAGCCTGGATCCCAAGTTCATACCGATAAAGCAAAAGAGAAGGCCCCAGTCCGAGGTAAAGCATGCCTTCATAAAAGACGAGGTAACCAAACTTCTCAAAATAAGGTCCATTCGGGAGGTAAAATATCCCGAATGGCTAGCTAATGTAGTCTTTGTCCCCCCAAAAGGGGAACAAACTTAAAATGCGTGTAGACTATAAGGATTTGAACAAAGCATGTCCGAAAGACTATTTTCCATTGCCTAACATCGATCGCATGATCAATGCCACAGCTGGCCACGAGATCCTTACTATTCTCGACGCCTATTCTTGGTACAATTAAATCCAAATGGATCTAGAATACCGAGAAAAGACTTCTTTTATCACTAAGTATGGGGCCTATTGTTATAATGTAATGTCATTCGGGCTAAAATTTGCAGGAGCTACATATCAACGCCTAGTTAACAAAATGTTCGAAGAACAAAGAGGTAAATCAATGGAAGTTTACATTAACGACATGCTAGTTAAGTCATTGCGTGTAGATGACCATTTGGCTCATTTGCAGGAAACAGTCGAAATCTTGAGGAAGTACAACATGAAGCTTAACCCCGAAAAATGTGCTTTCGGAGTCGATTGGGGAAAATTCCTCGGCTTCATGGTGTCAAATCGAGGAATAAAAATCAACCCCGATAAAATTAAAGCCATCAGGACATCACCGTCATAGATAAGGTAAAAGTCGTACAGAGGCTAATCGAACGTATAGTTGTCTTGGGTCGCTTCATCTCGAGGTCATCAGACTGGAGCCACAAGTTTTTCTCCTTACTCAAAAAGAAAAATGATTTCGCATGGACTCCGGAATGTCAATAGGCATTGGAAGAATTGAAGCGATATTTATCGATTCCACCTCTGCTTCACACTCCAAAGGCATGTGAGAAGTTTTACCTATACTTGGCGGTGTCCGAGATCGCGGTAAGTGGCGTCCTAGTTTTAGAATAGCAAGGTATGTAGTTTCTTGTTTATTACGTAAGTCGAACATTAGGAGATGATGAAACTAGGTATCCACACTTAGAGAAATTGGCACTTTCAATAATAAGCGCCTCTAGAAAATTAAATCCATATTTCCAATGTCACCCCATATGTGTGATAACCATTTACCCACTCCGTAATGTTTTGCACAAGCCCGAATTATCGGGCAAGTTGGCCAAATGGGTCGTCGAACTCAGCGGGTACGATATCGAATATCAACCCCGAACGACCATCAAGTCTCAAATTTTGGCAAACTTCGTGGCCGATTTTATGCCAACCCTCATACTTGAAGTGGAAAAGGAGCTTCTACTAAAATCAGGTACATCATCGGGGGTATAGACCCTCTTCACGGACGGTGCCTCGAATGTGAAAGGGTTTGGGCTCGACATTGTTTTGAAGCTACCCACGGATAGCATTATTAGGCAATCCATTAAAACTTCCAAATTGACTAACAACGAAGCCGAGTATGAGGCCATGATTGCAGGTCTTGATCTAGCTAAAAGTTTGGGAGCGGAAGTCGTGGAAGCTAAATGTGACTCTCTACTGGTAGTAAACGGAACCTTCGAAGTTCGAGAGGAAAGAATGCAAAGGTACTTAGACAAATTGTAGGTAACCTTGCAACATTTTAAAGAGTGGATTCTACAACATATACCTCGAGAACAAAACACCGAGGCCGATACACTTGCCAATTTGGGGTCATCAGTCGAAGAAGATGAGATCAGCTCGAGGACTGTCGCCTAACTCTTGAGGTCTGTGATCGAGGAAGGACATGCTAAAATAAATTCTACGAGCTTAACCTGGGACTGGGGAAATAAATACATCGAGTACTTGAAGAACAAGAAGCTTTCATCGGATCCTAAAGAATCGAGGGCCTTACGGACTAAAGTCGCTCGTTTCACATTAGATGAAGACGGAACATTATACAGAAGGACATTCGATGGTCAATTGGCAGTATGCTTGGGACCGGGAGATCCACGAAGGCACTTGTGAGAACCATTCTAGCGTCGAGTCACTAGTTCGAAAGGTTGTTAGAGCAGGATATTATTGGGATAACATGGAAAAAGACTCTAAGGAGTTCGTTCGAAGATGCGATAAATGTCAAAGGTTTGCACCGATGATCCACCCGCCCGACGAACAATTTCACTCGGTCATATCCTCATGGCCATTCATGAAATGGGGAATAGACATCGTCGGCCCTCTGCCATCGGCCCCAAGGTAAAGCTAAGTTCATTTTACTTATGACTGACTATTTCTCTAAATGGGTTGAAACACAGGCCTTCGAAAAAGTTAGGGAGAAAGAAGTGATAGATTTCATACGGGATCACATCGCATGTCGATTTGGGATACCCGCAGAAATAGTATGTGACAATGTCAAACAGTTCATCGGCAGCAAAGTAACGAAATTCCTCGAAGATCACAAAATAAAGAGGATACTATCAACACCGTATCACCCTAGTGGGAACGGACAAGCCGAATCAACGAACAAGACTATCATCCAAAACTTGAAGAAAATGCTAAACGAAGCTAAAGGGAAATGGAAGGAAATATTGCCCAAGGTCCTATGGGCATATCAGATAACGTCAAAGTTCAATACAGGAGGAACTCCGTTTTCCTTAGTATATGGCTCCGAAGCCTTGATACCAGTCGAAGTCGGAGAGCCCAGCGCTAGGTTTCGACACGCAACAGAGGAATCAAAGCGCGAGGCCATGAATACCAGTCTCGAGTTGTTAGATAAAAAACGAGAAGCATTACTCATTTGAATGGTTGCACAAAAGCAACAAATCGAAATGTACTACAACAGAAGAACAAACCTTCGCCACTTCAGAGTCAGGGACTTAGTCCTAAGAAAAGTCACCATCAACACTCGAGATCCTAATGAAGGGAAACTCGGCCCTAACTGGGAGGGACCCTACCAAATCCTCGACATAGTCGGGAAAGGATCTTACAAACTCGGAACAATGAGCAGCGAACCACTGCCAAATAACTGGAACATATACTATTGCTAAGGTATGACTTTCTCTTCTTCTTCTTTTTTTCCGTTTATATACATATTTAGAACTAGCTCATTGCATGAGTCCGACCAAAGACATCGAGACCTCAGGTTTTAAAGTACGCATTGCATTCTTTTTTCCTTAGATCGATTTTTATCCCAAATGGGGTTTTCCGGAAAAGATTTTAACGATGCAACACTTATGTGCTACCTGAGAATAATCCAATAGTATCCAAGGCTTCTTTACAATCAACCTCGAATAGTGGGGGGTATCACCCTTGGATGTAATGTGTTCGAGAAATGTACCTCGTGTCAATAGGCCTCGATAGGAAAATTTTTATAATGGGACAAACGGTCGAATGAACCATGTCCATATAGATTAACCGAGTCCCGACGACAAGACATGTACACATGTATAAATTATTCAAAGAAGCATTATTTCTTTAACGAAAATCTCGTGTCCTAAATTCTCTACTATACAAATCGCATACTTGTGATTCTGGTATATTATGCAAAACTAATACTTGTGAAAAACGACTCAAGAGCCAAGTACAAACATACTTCGAACACTCGCGGATTGCATACTCAAGTTATCTAAATTCGAATTCACAAGACCTAAAAGGGGCACCCCTCGACATATAGGCCAGGGGAATTATACTCGGGGACTGGAATTTCGAACAAGTTCGAAATGTTATCGGTAAATAAGTCCAAGAGACATACCCGAAGGCCACGGTCACATTAAAGGTTATGGCCATATTAAAGGCTACAACCAAATAAACGCAGCTCGGAGACGTCCGAATTCCGTAATAAACAAAAAGCCTTCAAATACTTTGAAAAAACGGTTAAAAGGATACCCTCAGCAAAGCAATTAAAAATGGGTTTCGATAAAATCAGCCCTCGAAAAACTAAAAGGCTTCGATAAAATCAGCCTTTGAAAAAACTCAAGAGGTATCAAATTATCTTAACATAAACACGTTGAAACACAAAAAAAAAGGGTTCCGATCATCCGACCCTCGTAAAACCCAACGGGTATAAAAAAATTATGCTAAGGCATCAAGAAATTTTCATTAAGTCTTTTAGCTGAAAAGGGTAAAATAATAGCCATTTTCAGAGGCCGAATCGGCCCAATCTAAAGAGCCTAAGGGCCAATACAATTAGAGTTCGAGACCTCGTTCTCACTCGATTCGGACCCAAGGGTTTCGCTATTCCGAGATCGAATAAAGTCGATTATAGCTCGAAGATTCACCATAAACCTAAGGGGTATATTGATGTAAGCTCAAAACTCACCCATCATTTGGTAAAAGCCTAAGGGTTTGCTTTATTCTAAGTTCAATTTGAACTTGGTTATAAAAATAATACATCTATGGATTCGATCAAGCCACCCGAGATAATGTCTCGAATGAATTTTCGAGCTCGGAGACTTACCCTCGTATAACCGAAAAATTTAAGAGTTTACTCTGTCTACGAGCTAAAGTTAGTAAAATTACAACAATGCAAATTTTTAATATTTTCAATGAAAAGAGAAAGCATACATGGACTTGAAATCTATGAAGGCATTCGTAGAGAAGTCTTTCTATTATATATCAAAAGGCATGTACAAAAGACCAATCAAGGCCTTACAAAAAGAGAAAAGAAACTAAATCTAACTACGATCAGGGCTAGCTTCCTCAGGATTGACTTCTTCTCGAGCAACTTCTCCGTGGAGCAATTTCTTCTTCAGGCCCTGTTGATACCCACCCAATTATTCCCATATATATTTTTAAAATACATATATACTTTCAAAGTAGTGCATGAGCATCAACCAATATTTTCCATATAATTTAAAAAGTGTTTTAATCAATTTATTCCGGTATTTTATTATCTAAATAATTACTAATTGCATCACAAGTAATTTTATAATGATTTATTACGTAATTTTTATCGTTTATATTCATATTGAGCTTTAATCATTTTAGATATAATTATAGTCGCATCTTTAAGCTATAATTGCAATAATTTTTCAATAATAGCACATGTATGCATAATTACATTACTAGTCTTTATGCTCGTGCTTTGCACGAATATATTTTGCATCACATATTACGAAGCACATAACATTCAATTTCATATATCTTCTAAAAGTGATTATTATTGTGGAATATGTAAAAAGTACAATAAGAAATTCATAAAGGAAAAATAATATTACTATATAATAATATATAATTCAAATAAACTCATTTACAAAAGTTTTAAAACAATCAAAGAAAACTGAAACTGAATATTGCATAATCAAATTTACGGTTAATGTTGTAAAATCCTAGAGAATGCAATAATTATTAGTTTTATAGGTATTCAATGATTACATTAGTTGAGCTTAACGATTAAATTGATTATATTTGATTGTGTGACATCTATCAATTATTGCAATTATAATCTTTCACACGTCACTTATATGCATTACTCTTCTTGTGTGGAACACCAAGAGAAACCAGGTTCTTCTATAGAGACTGCACTCGAAAATTGGACACCACACAAATCACCCCCTCTCTTCTTGTGTGGTATTGACGTATAAAACATCATTACTCTTCGTCTATATTTGCTCTATCACTCACGAATCTGGCTAGTTTTGGGTGAATCTTTTACTTACCCTAAAGTTAGGGTCCATATCTTTCAAGATCTGAAACGATTTTACTTTTTTGTTTTAGTATTTCTCTGTTAATATTTCAGTACTTCTATCTCTATATTTTATAGTCATTTTAATTATTATTTATGACCGATCTTATTTAACCTAAAATTAGGATTTTGATTTCAACAGATTTTTGCCAAAAAATGTTTCAACCTTTAATGTTTCATCTCTGTGTATCTATTAGGTCTTCTTATTTATTTCTGGCTGATTTTACTTACTTTAATTAGTTCCATCTTTGTATTTCTACCTATTTTTTTAGGGTTTTGATTATTTAATTATTATTTTTAATGTTTCTGCCTATTTGTCTTTAACTCGGGCGTTAATAGCTGATTGATTTTACTTACCCCAATATTAGAGTTTGAAATTAGTCTTTTCCTTAGTACTGGTATTTCCTTGTTTCAACTTATATGTTCTTGCCTTATTTGGTCCAGCATTTGATTGTTAACTTGTTCTACTTCCCTTAACCTAAATAATATTGGCCTGATTTTTATGCTCTGTTAATTGAAGTCGACTTAAAATTGAACCTGGAATTATGTATTTACCTTATTTGATCTAGTACTTGACTACTGATTGATTTCATATAATGCCTTCCTTAAATTAAGTGGTACTAGCCTGGTTTTATGTTATTCTGTCCTGTTAATTGATCGAAGCCGACCCTAATTGATTTTGAAGTTATTCTCATGCCTTATTTGTGTAGGACTAATTCATTACCTTATTTTTCTACCTCATTGAGTGCTATTTAAACCCCTTCCTCATTCCCTTTACAGACTCGAATCCTGCTATTCTCACAAAAACTTAAGCTCTCTTTGTTCTCTCTTGTTCTGATTTCTGTACTAAGTTGGTTATTGTTTGGCAGGCTGAAAGCCAAGGCCAAATTACTTTGGAATTTAGCTGCTATTGCACCTTTACTTGCTTTATTCTCAACTGGTATGCCCTAACCTTCGCAACTCCATTCTCTATGCTTTGTTTGACTAGCATGTTTCAATTCCTAGCATGATTCTGCCCTTTATATGACAATTTGATAATATCGTTAACTTAAGACTAAGTTATTTCAAATAATGTAAATCCTTTCCTAAGTTAGTTTCAATTTTAGTCTGTTTCTTGTTCTGAACTTTGCAAGATACTATAAGCATGTAACCAAAATATTTTTGTTGCTTAACTTATATGTCATGTCTGTTTAATTCAAATGTTTCTGCCTAATTGCCTCTGTGTTTAAGCCATGTCTGTTTTAAATACTAGCATGAGTATTTAGCTTAATCAGATGTCAACTTGTTTGAATTATGTGCTGAATATGATCCTTGTTTGCTTCTTGGTGCAGTTCTACCTGCAACTCTATGTTCTGAACTTTCTTTCTTCTGAAATTGAACTATTTTGAAATCTATCCCTTTTCCTTTATGTACTTGTTTTAAAACCCCTACTCTTAGTCATTTAGTTTCTCAACCACCCCCATTGTAAGTACTGCCTAGGGTCCTTGAGACTCCTTTGAACTATGACACATTGGGACTAGTTTTTCCAATCTTTTATGAATTATCTTCTGAATGTGGTTCTGGTGTGAGCATTGCCCTGGGTCCATGAGGCCCTTGGGAACTTTGACACACTGGAAGCCTGATTTTTAATGTGTCATGGATGGATCATTACTATGCTCCGAAGCTGTTATGTTGGAAGGCCTGGTTCCTAGGTTTAAATTGGGCCTATGAAGCTCCTTATAGTGTAATTGTTACCATTATGTAATTCATTCGATATTCTGGGATGTAATAATCTATGTAATAACAGATTTGGGGTTAATTAGTAAAAGTTGGGGGGGGGGGGGTTCTTATATCTTTTGGTAAACCTGGGTAGAAATCCTGCCTATAGGATTTAATTATGTTGATTGAATTATGTGAGTACTATATTGTGTTTAGAAATCCTGCATTTAAGACTTTTCATGATTATTTTGATTTTTGTGTTTTACATTTGCATGCTAGAGATCCTGCTTATAGGACTTTCCGTTTAATTCTGCAAATTAGAAATCATGTTCATAGGGTCTACACATATTTTCAACCAAATGTGCACTAGTGACCATGTCTATAGGACCTTTGTTTGTTTGAGTTGATTATCTTTCCTGGCAATCTGTTTAATTTCTGTCCAGATACAGTTAATAGATATCATGCCTATAGGAATAAAAAATCAGTTTCAAACCTAGATATCATGCCTATAGGACTAAAATCAATTTCAAACCTAGAAATCATGCCTATATGGGTTTAAATAAATAAATATCATGTCTATAGGACAAAAAATCATTTCAACTTAGAAATCATGCCTATAAGGTTTAAATCAATTCAGCAATTAGAAAACATGTCTATAGGATTTAAAAAGGAATAAAAACTTGCCTTTACGAGTTATAATCAGTGCTATACTTAGAAACCATGTCTATAGGTCTGTAATTCATAAACTCGTAGAAATTATGCCTATAGGATCCCGTTTGTCGATTCTGAATTCAATCGATATTGTCAATCACTTAGCCAATATATTTGTAGGACTTACCATCACGACCCAAAATCCATTAAGTCGTGATGGCGCCTGACACCACTGTCAGGCAAGCCAACACTAAATAGTTAATTAAATTTTTCTATTTTTTTTTTTAAATCGTTACTTTTCATTTCATTTTATAACGATCAATAAAATTTACTGAGTAAATAACGAGGTTTTAACAATTCAATTAACAAATACATCCCAAAACTTGGTGTCACAAGTGCATGAGCAACTTTCTAGGAAGTATACATGTAATACAATATTTGTCCGGAATACAAACTGGACAAGGAAATAAAAATACAATACAATACATCCAAGGGAGACTCTGCCGGCTTCGGGTCATCTTGAGAGGAGCAGCTCGCCTAAGTCCCCATATCAACCAGTCAATTGCGTCAAGCTAGGCCACCAGTTATGCAGGTGCCTATGCAACAAAAATGCACAACAATTATAGTATGAGTACGAAAATAACGTGTACTCAGTAAGTATCCCGCCTAACCTCAAAAAGGTAGTGACGAGAGGTCGACTTTGACAATTACTAAAGGTCAAACTAATATGATCAAGTGTAACGCTAAGCATGTAAGTCATAATTTATAAACAAATAACGACATGGAAGAACAATTTCTTTCATAATTAAAATTTTCGGTCTCTATCATTTCAATTGACAACTTATAATTTAAGGCCAGTAAACAGTTCAATTCACAGAAAGTACTCAGTGAATATCATGCGCAAGTAATGTCGTGGGTCGACGGTCCGAACCAATTAAAATGAAATATGCACTGCCGAAGGGTCGAACGGCTCGAACCATAGATGCATCTATTAACCTGCCATGGCGTACGACCTGCTCCCATGAGAGTAGTGGAAGAAATCACCCCGCTCGCGGAATATAAATTGCGAAGCGGTCACACATAAGCATACATATTCAAACAGTCCACCCGACTACATCGGGAAAACAATTACCCAAGAAAATTTAAATTCTCTTTTAATGGCCTCGAAGATAGTATTTAAATCTTTTCTAGAAATTCATTTACCAAGTTAGATAAGGTTCAATCATTCTTAATTTCATCAATAAGGTTACAAGTACGACAAATAAAATATGATTTTGGATCCGATACTACCCGAACATAAGCATAATAGTAGCTACGCACGGACTCCCGTCACTCGCGCGTACGTAGCCCCTGCAAATAGTAGCACATATTTGATTATTTCACCTATGGGGACAATTCCCCCTTACAAGGTTAGAAATGAGACTTACCTCGCTCCGAAGACTCATAACCCGCTTCCAAGCCCTTCCGATGACTCAATATGATGCACAACACCCCAAAATTAGCCAAATAACAGGCCAACCAATGAAAATATACTCTGATACGTATAACCATTCAATTTATATAAATTCCCAACTCCGCTCGGAAAGTTGACTAAATTGCCCTCAAACCCACGTGCCCGGATTCCGAATTTTTTTGAAGATAAAGGTTACCCATAACCTCACAAACTAAAATATAAAATTTTCTCTCAATTTCATGCCCAAATTCGTGGTCAAAATCCAAAAATAAAATTTCTAGGTCTTTCTTCGAAAATTTCCACAAATTTTCATGTCTAATCCATGTATAATCCAAGTATTTAACTCAAAATGGGAAGAAATAACTTACCTTATGGAAGATGCTGAAATGCCACTCCAATTTTTGCTCCAAAATCGCCTTCCATGGAAGAAATGAAGTGCAAATGAGCCAAGACCTCGGTTTAAAATAACACACTGCCCAGCCACAACCTTCGCACATGCGGCCTCCAGCCTCGCACCTGCGCGCCTGCAGGTGCGCCCAAGCATCCGCACCTGCGGCTTCCCCAGCTCCAGCCAAATCTCGCACATGCAAGCCATAAGCCTCACCCGTGACTCTCGCACCTGCGGCCCTCATTGCACAGGTGCGATCGCATCAGACACAGATACTTCAGCCCTTCTTCAAACTCCAAATTCGATCCGTTAACCACCCGGAATCCACCTGAGGACCCTGGAACTCCGTCCAATCACACCAACCTGTTCCAAAACATGATGCAGACCTGCTCGAGGCCTCAAATCACATTAAATAACATCGAAACAGTGGATCGCAACTCAATTCAATCTTTATGACCTTCGAAATTTCCAACTTCTACATTCGATGCCGAAACCTATCAAATCACGTCTGATTGACCCCAAATTTTGCACAAGAGTCACATTTAACATTACGGACCTGATCCAACTTTCAGAACCAAAATCCGACCCCGATATCACAATTTACACTTCCGGTCCAACTTCTCAAAAACCTTCAAATTTCTAGCTTTAGCCAAATGACTCCATAATGACCTACGGACCTCCGAATTTACTTTCGATCACGCTCCCGACACCTGATTCACCATATGGATCTATTCCCAGACTCAGGATCCCAAACGGACATCAATAACACTGGAATGCCCTTCAATCCATACTTATGAAATTCTTCTAAAATGCTAACTTCCACAATGTGCGCCGAAACGCTCCCGGGTCATCCAAAACCCGATCCGAACATACGCTCAAGTCCGAAATCATCATACGAACCTGCTAGAACCTTCAAATCGTGATTCCAAGGTCGTTTACTCAAAAATCCAATCTCAATCAATTCTTCCAACTCAAGGCTTCTGTAATGAGAATTTTCTTTCCAAACTGACTCCGAAATTCCTGAAATTCAATTCCGACCATACCTACAAGTCGTAATACCTGAAATGAAGCTGCTCATGGACTCAATCCGCCGAACGATGAGCTAGAGCTTAAAACGACCGATCAGGTCATTACATTCTCTCCCACTTAAACATACGTTGGTCCTCGAACGTGCTAAGAACTGCTCTGGAATTGTCTGAAATCAATGTTTAACATGTCTTGCACCTACATGTGCTACTACCACTCAATTGAGCACTTCAGCTCGATCAAATTCGAAGATATCCTCTTTTACCCATACAACAAGCTCAGAACCCAGTTCCAACACCCGAAATTCCCTGCCAGACTTGTCTCTAATATATGAACACCGAATCAATCACTACACGAGGTATCAGAACATGATTGCATGCCTCCGCTGAAACGTGATACATAACAAAATGACTCAGGGAGGGACTAATCAACTCACGCAACTAATATGAACTTTCCTCAGAAGATAGGAAGCAAAACACAAGAAAAATAAATATACGGAACCGTACTCAACATCACGCTGTTGCAACATGCAATCCGATCCAAATAACATGCCCGTGGCGGCGTGCCACCCGATCCACACATAAAACCCACATAAGGAGATACTTACCGAGATAAATCGCTCACTACCACCAAATATCGAATATCGGTCACAAACAGGCTAAGTGCATAATACCATCCTGGGGAGACTGATAAAGACATACGCTACAAAACTCAGGCATAACTGAGGTGCGATATATACACTCTAAGTCTCAAGGGCTATCTTGTTCACATAACACCATCACTACGCGGAGACTCAACACATAAGAAAATTATCAAGACGTTTCACAACTCACATGGCACAATATGATATTACATTAAATGAACTTATCTGACTCACATGGAGCCCATAATCCTATTTAAATCCATTTTTAAACCTCAAGACGATTTTGCTCGTACTTAACTAGGCTAATAGCCTTACCTGGGTCCATAATAACCCATTTTTCTCATAACACACAGGAACAACCATTATAGCCGGGACAAACATCCCACAATCCACAACCAAATAAACGAGCGCCCTCCAGGCATAAACTCTCAAATAAGCCATCTTACCACATCCTTCATACTTGGTTCAAACCTTCAATCAACTAAGTGACTACAGGTCACGTTCATACAATCTTCTTTTGAAATACGCTTCCACTACCTTATGCGCTAGGTAACAAGTATGCACCTCCATACCACAGGTCGCACAACGCTGTAAAGCAAATTCAAGAATTCATAACCCGTATGCAAAGCCCCTTTCGCAAAACACCGCTCTCAGGAGACGCCGTTACCAGCCTACTCTAAACATTCAAATCTCTTTCCAGCTCATCCGAGCTCGTGACCTTCTTGTCAACACCAAACCGCAACCTTGATCCTTGCTTCCAAATTTCATACCATTCACCGCACCTAATCATGCCAATATACATTCGCACATGAATCTCGTCCTAACTCCTCAACCGCTAATAAGGTAAACATTTCATCATATAAAGACCTTTTACTTAACTCAATTCAAGATAACCATCACAACACACAAATGAATTCTCGTAATCACAAAATATGCAAATCCTTAAACTCCGCCTCTGCAGGACATAACTGATTCACCCGCATACCTCAAATTGAAACTGATACGACACTCATCTGCGCAATCAACTTGTCAACAACAGACTCCCCCACTTGGTTCAAGACATAGATCAAAATGGTCAATAACTCATAATGCCCAGACGGTAACACCGTCACGATACCACCGTGAGGCTCAATTAAACTTTCCATAAGCTCATATAATACGACCCATCTCGTTCCTCAATTCAATTTGCACTCACCGCATGAATAATGATAACCCCAATCAACACATAGGAACTCAATTCGCACTCACCTTGAGTGACTCCATTCCATGAGACCACTTCGTTTCCAGACCCATGAACCGTTTCATGCCCTCCTTGCACACATATTCACATCTTTGACTGGCATACTCATCCCGATAATCCCTTATACAAATCCGGAGTTTATTCCTCTCATTCCTCCAATACTACATTGCAAGCCGAAAACATCCAGGTACATTCCAAGTCTTCTATCACAATTTGCTGCAAGAGCCCGATCCTTAACCATACTGCGGGCTTGAAACCCTTAAACATTGCATTCGTACCCCTTTTGAATTCATTGGAATCATTATTTAGAGTCACCCACTCTGGCTTGGTCCCGAATATAATAAACTCTACAGCTTCGCTCACATCTGAACACCCATATGGATAAGGCACCCGACTGAATCACTTCCCTTGTAAATTACCTCTGTACTAAGCATAAATCTTGAATCTTTCCAAGCCTAAACCTGATTCAATAAGGCCAACCTTTGCACACATTTATCAAATCCTATGCTCAATTACCACTCATGTCTTCTTCCCCTAGCTGTAATAACCCTCTAATATCCTGATAACCAGAATTTTTACCAGTAGATAACCATGCAACCCAGTCGTAGGCGGTGGAACCCTCCCACTTAGCCTGAAGCCATTACTTCATAACTCTAGAACCCCACCAAGATTCTTTCTTCATAGCTGACATGATCCTGCATAACCACCCCGTCAAATTCCTCGATATCCTTCTGCCAACATTTCACAAACACTCTGAGTCATGAACCACATTCTCATATTCGACTTCTTACTGAATAGTCATTAAAATTCCTCGTAGAAACCTTGACAACCACACGACCGCTAACATGATCACAGGAGATAACCCACATGTGGAAATTACATGCTGACATCCTCCAACGTCGCTGCACGGGGAACAATCACTACAACGTCAATACCCCCTCCTAAGCCCGTTCTCATTCACCAACTATACTAGTCCATTCACTCTTTATGGACATCAACTAAATACGCGACAACACCTTCCAATCCAAAGTCACATTGCATCCTCCTTCACACCGACAACTCCCCTCTATTGCATCCAATCTTTCACCGAAATAGCCAATATTCCAATTTAAGCCCGTGGACCCAATCACTGTCCATTAAAATCCTCAAATCACTCCAAACTTCTCCTCAAGATGTGCATCTATTTTACCACAGCACTCATATGTTACGCTGCCGCTCTCCCACTTTGGTCAAACTCCCTCTCTAAGCAGCTGCTCAACTTCCGCTTTTTACACCTGGCCTCCTAGAAATTATCCGCCACCTGATACTTCTCACATGTACTTCCTCATCTTTTCCTGCCAACTGGAGCCTTACATCAATATCCATGTCTGGAGCACTTGAACCGATATATAACTACCAACCTCACCCATTTCCGAAGATCCCCCCTTCTTGAGCCATCAACATTAGAAATATGTCACAACCCGTTTTCGGGTTGTGATGGCGCCTGTCGTGGAACCAGGCTAGCCAATCGCTACAACAATACTCAATTCATTTACTAGAGAAATTTACTCATTATTGGCTCAACTCATAGAAATACGGAAAATTTAATCATTTAAAACAGTCTAATAGAAGAAAATAGGCTCCAACAATCAATCTAGGATCTGGAGTCACGCAATCATGAGCTACTAACATAAATATAACTGAGAAATAATACTGAAGTCTTAAGTTTCCAATTTCTAATACACAAGGGAAAATAAGGAAATGAGGGACGGGACATCGAACGCCAGTTGCTACCTCGTCGACTCTGAGGGATGAGCTGCTATCACCGATCCACGTCAAATCTCGGTGCACCTGGATCTGCACACACAATGTGCATGTAAGTAACGAAAACAACCTACGGTCTGAGGAGGTAGTGACGAACTCAACCCCCATAAATAAACAGTTCAAATAATGAAAATACCTGAAATAACCGAGAATATCAGTGACAATCATGTTATGTACATGACCCTGGAAACTTAGTAAAAATCCGGGAATAACAAATGAATGCCA
>MDKH01187023.1:0-16214 GCA_005239495.1 Nicotiana undulata | reverse complement strand
TTCAAAAATTTTAAAGTGATATTTATAACCTAATGAACCTGGTTCTTGATGATTAATGCTCACCAATATACAAAGTGTTGGATCTATATACAAGATAAAAGCACAGAGTTTGTCATCATCAAAAAGGGGGAATTTGTCGGCCCATGTCACTGAATGGATTTTGAATATTGACAAAAGGTGTCAAGTTGAACCAAGTCCATCATAGCATACACATCTGAATGAAGCAGTTGGAAAAAGAATCGTACAAGTCTAGGAGATATCAGTGATTGCTGAGTATCAAAGAAATAAGAGAATGTCTCCTAATATGAAAAGGTTGCAAACTGATAGAGATGATAGAAGTTCATTTCAGCTAGGACAGAAATAGAGGAAGGAAGTTGAGTTACAATCAAACTCGTTTACCAAGGAAGAGTTGGATCAGAATTGAATCATGGACTCAACAAACGGACTCTATAAATAATCAATGTATTACTGTTGAAAGAAGAGACACCTAAGTACTAAAGTGAATCAAGATCTGAAGCAAAAGTTCCAGAGATATTTTGCAAGTAGAATTGTTGTGCGATACAAAGTCTACAGTTCAACTAAAAGAAACAGTTTCATTGTTTGTGTATTGAGTCTAGTTGATTGTAGTAGGAGTTTTAACATTGTATCTTTTCAGCTTACTTAGAAGCAATTGTAATAAGTATAAATTGTTCAAGTTAGAGTTAGCTTGAAATCTGTAGAAATTAGCTAGAGGCTAGTTGATACAAAGAGGATTAGAGTTAGTCCTAGGATTACAAAAGAGTTTATTTTGTAAGTCCGTTTTGGCTCAGTGTTTTAGTGAAGAGTTTGAGCAAATCCTACTGAGGAGTAGGTCGTGGTTTTTTCACCTTTTGAGCCAGGTGTTTTCCACGTAAAAATCCCTGTGTCTTTACTATTACTGCTTAATTATTTCGCAAACAGTAGTAAGTAGTATACTAAGAAGAACCAGGTTCTTCTTATTAGACAACACTTGAAAATTGGGTATTGCACAATTAACTTGTAATATTGTGTAGTACTGAAGTCTAAAACAACAGTTGGGTCGTGTATTTTAAGGTTGATTTTACTTGGGTCGGGTTGTGGTTTATTCTAAGCGGATCGGATTTTAGAAAATGGGTCATTTTAATCTGGTGCTGCCACGTGGCACTCCATCCAAAATAAGGATATTTTTGTTTCAAAGTATGACGGTAGGGTATAGATAACCCAATAGTATAACGAGGGGTATTCTTAGGCCATTTTGGAAAGTACATGGGTATATTTGGCCCTTTATATATAACAACACGTATATATAACAACATTTCACTATAAAAACTAAGCTTTTTTCGAAACCAATTCTTATGTTATGTTATAGTATATATTCCCTATACCAACACTTCGCTATAACATCAAAAAATACTCGAAACAAACGATGTTATTACAGAAGACTTGACTGTACTAATATGTATGAGTTAGCTGACATTCCAGTATTAGATCCAAAATTAATTGAACGATAGTAAATAAAACGGTGTAAATCACTTTATAATGATTTTTTTTTGGATAATAAGGATATATTCTATATATAAAGACTAGCTGTCGTTACTCGTTAGTACAAACAGTTGAAAGAGTGTCACACATTGGTGGTCAATCAGTAGAGATGTTTTGATTTCCTAATGACTTAAGCCTATTACATGTCGTAATGTCTAGTGACTTATTGTAATAACAAGCTCCACTAGCATCCTTGGATAGTTGTAAATTTACAAAATAAGGTGAGTTTGCATGGAGTCTTGGATTTGTACTGTTGAGCTGATTGTATTCCTTCCCGCTTGCATCCTTTGCCAATAGATGCGCCACTTGATTTCCTTCACGAAAATTATGGCGCAGAAATAGGTTCTTTTACCGGTGCATCAATGATCTGCATGCATACACAATGTTAGATAAGATATTGTGGTCCTGGTTAATTGTTAAAATTGCTTCTGTGGAATCTGTTTCTACTTCAAGCGAAAATAGATTGTATTTTGTTGCTATTTGAAGGCCCACATGAATTTCTTATAGTTCAGAGTGGAGTGGTGAAAGGGCGCGATCTATCTTTTGGTATCCCATAATCCATTTCCCCAAGTTATTTCTGAACGTACCTCTCAATCCTGATTATTTCCTTTCGTTTTCAAAGGCTCCATCTGTATTAAGTTTGTACCAATGTAGTTGTGGGGGTGCCATTTTATGTAGACTTTGATCCTATCAGTAGGAGCAATTCCAGGTGTGTTTAGCAGGTGATATTCTATTGCTAATTTTTTGATATTTGTGAGTTGAGGGGGGTATTGAGTATTGTTTTTATTTCTTTTAATCCATATACACCAAAGCAAAAAAGCTAGAAAGTTATTCCACGGTACGTTGATGAGGTGTTGGGTTTTGTTTAGGTCCTTTAAGTTCAGAATCTAGTGGTTGTCAAGATTAGGGGTTTCAATTTTGATGCCTAAGGAGATCCATATGTTGGAAACACCGGGGAATTCGAGGAATATGTGTTTGAATGTTTCATCTTGTTTTCGGAACATTGGACATATGGAGTCTATATTAATACCAATGTGGTGGAGGTGGTAGCGACAAAATAGTCTATTATGGAGACATTGCCAAAGGAAAATTTTAATTTTATTTGGGCAATGTAATTTCCAAATCCATGTGAAATCAATGTTTTCTTCATTTTTCCAAGTATTTAATAGTTGATAGCAGGATTTGGTGGTAAATACATCATTGTTATTTAAGCTCCACAAGGGTTTGTCATAATTTTGTAGAGGTTGGGGAATAGATTCTATATTATCCATGATATGTGGGGGGGATCTCGAACGATAATTTTGTGAAAGGCCATCTACCATTAGAAACAATGTCATTTGTTACCAAATTTTGTTCCTTTATTCCAAGGGGGCCTTTTATACAATTTCTTAGCGGGGGTAAGGAAGGGATCCAACGCGTGTCCCAGATATTTAGTTGAGAGTTTTTTCCTGGGAGCCAGAGGGTTTCTTGTCTACAAATATCCTTGCCTTTTAGAATACTCTTCCAAATAAAAGAAGTATTTTTGGATTTGTTCTTGCCATATTTTTGAATGAGCATGTTGGCCCAGGGAGGCGAAGTATTTGCTTGAAGTCTCCAAGTTAATCCACCTAGAAGAACCTTGTTCTTAGAGATTTCAGTTTTAAGGCCAAGACCTCCTATTTCTTTAGGCTTAGTAATAGTGTTCCAATTGATTAGGTGGAGTTTTTTCCGATCATTTATAGTCCCCATATAAAATTTCTTTGTAGTTGATCAATTTGCTTGTGTGTTTTTGCTGGTAGAATTGTGTATTGCATGGCAAGATTTGGGATGGAGTTCAAGGTTGCAATGGCAAGGGTTGTCCTTCCTGCCATGCTAAGGAATTTTTTTTTCCAAGTGGAGAGTCTTTCTCTCATTTTGTCTATGATAAATTGGTAGTCACAAGGTTTGGGATGTTTATTTAGAATAGAAAAGCCAGGTATTTTCCAAAGACTTGGCTTATCTTGATGTTGAAGCCCGAAGCAATGTCGCTGGCTAATGTTGTAGGGCAGTTTTTGGAGAATAAAATCTTAAATTTTTTTAGGTTGATTTTTTGGCCGCATACACTACAAAACTTAATAAGGAATTTTTTGATAGTGTTATTATTTTTTATATCAGCCTAGCTGTTAAGGTAAGGTCATCTGCAAAGAGCAGGTGTGAAATGCCTATATATCGATTATTTAGGCGAATAGGTTCCCATAAACATATGTCTACCTGGTGAAGAATTAAACGAGACAACATTTCCATGGTCATGATAAAAATGTAAGGTGATAGTGGGCATCCTTGTCTAATTCTTCTACTAGGAGTGAAGAAAGTAGTGTCACACCTCCTTTTTCCTTCCGGTAAACACGGGATAAGGGGAGTTTTTCCAATTAAAGTGACATAAATCGAATTTGGGATTTATTTATTTATTTTTCAGAGTCGCCACCCGGATTTTTTACGGTGTTCCGGGACACCATTTATTTTATTTTAAAATCCCAAATCGAGAAAATTTGACTCTGTTAAAAGTCTGCAAACCAGAAGACCGGGTAAGGAATTATGTTAACCCGGGAGAAGGTGTTAGGCATTCCTGGATTTCGTGGTTTTAGCACGGTCGCTCAAATATTATTAATTGGCCTAATTATCTAATTAATTACGTATTTTAAAACCTTTTGTGCATTATCACTTTTATACCGCTTTTAATTATGTATGGAATTACTTTTTGAAAAAGTCACGATGGTGTGCACTTGTCGTTTTTGACACATTATAAATACGCCACATGAAATGCACCCGCAATTTACAACGTGTTGATTTTAATTATAGTTTGGAGTTGTGGTCGGGTCACATGAAATTCATACAAGAAAAGAAAATGATGACAACTAAACAACACCAAGGAGCATGAATATAAGGGGTGCTGGATTCAAAAAATATATTGTAAGATCTTGGAACCTAACCCAAATCCCATTTTTTCTTTCTTTAAAATTTTCAAGGACAGAGACACACGATAACTATCTTTCTATGTGAGGATATGCCTATTTTATTGACACGAAGTAAAATTCTCAAACCAATTAGTGTATGAATAACTTTACTCATAATTCAAACAAGAACTATTCAAAGTTCATGAGTCGTAACATTATTTTTTAATCAACGAGACAAGGAGATTCAGATCACTAATTAAAATGACGTGAAAACCATGGAATTGCACTTTCAATTCTTGGGAATTAATTGATGAAAGTGTTACACCGATATTAGTCCCAACAAGCTAGACATTGACTCAACTTAAAATATGAAAGGAGATAGTTTCTTAAAAGAAACTTAGCAATTGTAGTTAAAAAGTCCCAATAATGATGAAAAAACTTCTACAACACATAACTTAATTTTCATATTCCATGTCCCAACAAAAGTAAATGAAGAACTTCAAATGATTATCCACCTACTTAGCTTAACAGAAGAGAAATCACACAAACAAACATGTCGTTTATCTACTAAATTATTTTTATGGTTCGAAGCCATTCAACACACAATGACACAGGGATAAAGATCCATACACTTCAAACTCATTCAAAGAGGAATTTTCTAAGAAATAAGACACAAAGGGAACATAAACAACACCACATAAAATTAAATTAAGAAGAAACAAAATAAAATTTCAGAAATCGCTAAGGGCGCAATCCAAACAACAATCGATTTGTCGTGAGTGTAATCAAATAAAGAAGAGAAGAGTGGAAAACTGAACCTGAAATTAAGCGTTAAATTGAATTTCAGCAGTTACAATGAAGGAATTAAAAAATGATGAATCTGAACAAAAGGTTTCAAAGGAGGCTTTGAACAGAGCAGCAAACTACGACCGGAAATTTCGAACGGCGCCCCTCGGCTCCTTTGAACTTCACATGAGTAGAATACTCTCCGAAATCCTCTGTCCGTCCCTCTATTCCCCCCCCCCCCCCCCCCCCCCCGTCTATTTCCCTATGTTTGTGTGTGTGAGGTGCGGCTCTAGAATGGAAGGCTTAGGTTGTGTGCTTATTTTTTGGGTATGTTTTTTGTATATGGTTGTTGCCGTTCTTTGTGTTTTTGTAGGGTGGGTCTGTTTTGTTAGAGAGGGGGAAGGGAAGAAGATAGAGGGAAGGGGAGTGGGGGTCCAACGGCGCTGGGATGGGGGTCCTCCATTTTTGTGTCTAATTTTTGTATATGATTAGGTCTCTATTATGTAGAGGAGGGGATTAGGGTTGGAATGTGGGGAATTTGGTTGGGCCTGGGATTTTGGGCTCTGAAATTAGGCCAATTTGAAACAAGGGCAAATTTTATCTTTCAAAAATAGTCATCTTACTACTAATTAAATATCTTTATCAAATTAACCTAATTAACATTTTAACTAATTAAATAAACTAATTGATTAAGCTAATGTATATTTTTTGTGACTTTTATATATTAATCTATCAATTAAAGGGTAATTAATTTCTAAAAATGCGAATTAAACCTAAGATTACATGAAATAAAAAAATGTGATAATTTTTATGATTTTTCTATGATTTTAAAATATTAAACATGCATGAAATGTAACTAAATAAACAAAAGTTCCTAAAATTCATTAAAAGTTATTTTTTGATTATTTTTAGGAGTAATTTCCATGCGGGACAAAAATTGGGTGTTCACAGCTGCCCCTCTTTGCTCGAGAACATGAAGGATTTTCGGGCAAAGATAAAGTGAGCAACCACGAGCAATTTTTGCCCGTTTGGTACTCCATTTGGAAGCATTTTGAAAAAGGTTTGACCGAACCTTGCTTCGGAGGTTGCCTACATATCCTTGGCTATAAAGGAATCAGGTCAGTGTAGTTCTTGAAGTTTTGGAGTGATGGAGTGATGAGTTCGAGAGTCGAGCGAGGTTCCGTCCGGGGCTCCGGTTCATGGTCCTGCTATTACATCAAAATCCAAATGAAAAAGACTAACTAAGCCTATCAACTACGAGTTACAAGATTCCTATTTACGAGTCTTCTGAAGCTTGATCTTGAGTCTTGGCTACTTCTTTATACAGACTCAGATCTGAATCTTGATGCTTGTTCGTTGTAGGTGTTGGTTAAATCTTCTTCAGCTTTTCGGATCAAGGCAAGATATACATAACGAATGACTTCAATATCGTCCTGAATAGTCCACGTCTTTTCCGCTTCTTCACTTTGGGGTTCAACTATTTTCTTTTTCTTCTTTTCTTTTATTCTGAATTGAGACGTCTTCTTTTGGTCGTCTCGAATCCATTGTCCTAAAAATGCAATTTGCACAAAATCAAAAAGCGAACGAAAATTTCTGCCCCAGTTTTCACTAGGAAAATTTCGTGAGTTATTGTAAGGAAATCTATACTACTTTATTATTGAAAGCGGTGAAAAGCCGGAATAGTGCACCCGAGTTATTGTAGACTAGGGAGTGGATACCCTATGCCCAAAGGTAAAATCAACTAGGGGTTGGAGACCCTATGTTGGAAGAGAATTGACAGGTTATGTTGTCGTCAAGAAAAGATCACCGGGTTATGTCAGTGTCTGGAAATGAGATTCACCGGGTTATGCCGGCGTCAACTAGGGAATTGAGACCCTATATTGGCATCGAGTTATGTCGGCATCAACTTATGCTGGCATCAACTAGAGAGTGGAGTCCCTATGTTGGAAAATCATCAACTAGGGATTGGAGACCCTATGCAGGAAAATCATCAACTAGGGAGTGTATACCCTATGTTGGCATCAACTAGGGGGTGTATACCCTATGTCGGAAAATAAAATCAACTAGGGATTGTATACCCTATGTTGAAATCAACTAGGGAGTGGAGACCCTATGTTGGAAAAATCATCAATTAGGGAGTGGAGACCCTATGTTGGAAAAATCATCAACTAGGGAGTGGAGACCGTATGTTGGCATCAGGTTATGCTGGCATCAACTAGGGAGTGGAGACCCTATGTTGGCATCAGGTTATGCTGGCATCAACTAGGGAGCGGAGACCCTATGTTGGCATCAACTAGGGAGTGAAGATCCTATGTTGGCATCGGGCTATGCTGGCATAAACTAGGGAGTGGAGACCTTACGTTGGCATCAACTAGAGAGTGGAGACCCTGTGTTGGAAAACGAAACCAGGGAATTGTATATCCTTTGCTAAAACGAACCAAGAAGGATTTTTGTTTTTTTTTTCAATTTTTTTTTTATATTTGAGAAAATCATTCCTTTAAACAAATTGCACCAATGCATATTTTTTGAGGACATAAATAAACAATTTTTTCTCTCTTTTTTTTTTTAAATTATCTTAGGAGGAAATTCATCAGACTAGGTTTTATTATCTTAGGAGAAAAATTCATCAGACTAAGACGTCTATCCTAGGAGAAAAAATCATCAGACTAAGATTGTTGTCCTAGGAGAAATTTCATCAGACTAGGTTTCTATCTTAGGAGAAAGATTCATCGGACTAAGATTTCAATCCTAAGAGAAAATTCATCACACTAGGTCTTTTTTTTTGTTATCTTAGGAGAAAGATTCATCAGACTAAGATTTCGATCCTAGGAGAAAATTCATCAGACTAGGTCCCTTTTTTGTTATCTTAGGAGAAAGATTCGTCGAACTAAGATTTCGATCCTAGGAGAAAAATCATCAGACTAGGTCTTTTTTTTGTTTATCTTAGGAGAAAGATTCATCAGACTAAGATTTCGATCCTAGGAGAAAATTCATCAGACTAGGTCCCTTTTTTGTTATCTTAGGAGAAAGATTCGTCGAACTAAGATTTCGATCCTAGGAGAAAAATCATCAGACTAGGTCTTTTTTTTGTTTATCTTAGGAGAAAGATTCATCAGACTAAGATTTCTATCATAGGAGAAAGTTCATCATACTAGGTCTTCTATCTTAGGAGAAATATTCATCGGACTAAGATTTTGATCCTAGGAGAAAATTCGTCAGACTAGGTCTTTTTTTTATTATCTTAGGAGAAAGATTCATCAGACTAAGATTTTGATCCTAGGAGAAAGTTCATCAGACTAGGTCTTCTATCTTAGGAGAAAGATTTATCGGACTATGATTTCGATCCTAGGAGAAAATGCATCAGACTAGGTCCCTTTTTTTGTTATCTTAGGAGAAAGTTCATCAGACTAGGTGTTTTTATTATCTTAGGAGAAAGATTCATCAGACTAAGATTTTTATTGGGAGGAAAATCCATCAGACTAGGACTTTTTATCCTAGGAGGAAAAATGTGAAGATCAAAGGCAACCTTTTATGCACACAAATAAAGGCAAAAATTTGAGAAACTTCCCTTTGTCGGTTCTTCTCTTCTTCTTTTTTTGTTAATTTTTTTTTGTTTTTGGACCAACTTTCTTGTACTGCTTTGTTCCTGTTTCAAACAAAGAAAATTTTGTCAGTTTTAAAAAGTGGTGGTCGGTTAGTTGCCTCGAGTCCTGGGCAGCTTGGCTTTTGCTCAATCAGCCTGAGTCGGTTTCAAGAGACGTTTGCTCTGCATCAACCCTGATTGTTCCACACCCAGTACCATTTGTATTTGTGGCTCAGTCAGACTTATCCCAACAGGAGATCTTTGCTTAGGCAACCTTTTCTGATATTGAATGGCTTCTTCCCTTTTGGAGAAATTTGACTGTCAGAGAGAATCACCAGTTATCTTTGCTTGTACCAAGTAGGTTGACAAGAGTCTTTTTTGGGGGAAACCATTTTCATGAACCCTCGAGGCATATTGACTATAACAGCTGAATGTGCTAGCCAAATTTGCTTTGTGCAACTGAAAAACTGGTAGCAGATTTTGAAATCATTTCTTGCTTGTTTTGACAAGGACTGACTCAGAGTGAATGACACAATGATGCAAAGAAACAAGTATTAACAAGCAATGCCCATGTCGTAAGGACAGAAGGAAGAGTTCTCTTTTTTTTCCTTTTTTTTTAATTTTATTATTTTGCGGTAACTAGCTTTAATGATCATGACATGCATTTTGGACTTAATGGCCGATCTATCAAACCGACCAAATCTTTTCTTTTATTATTCTTATGACTTTGAATTCGGGCTTGTTCGTGCCAATCCTTTGCATCAACTTCACGACTCACTTTCGACTAGTGGTGCCACAAGGGGTTTTCACTAACAAGTCTCTCTCATTTATTTTTCTCTACTTACCGTCGCCTTACAGTGCCCGTGAGGGTTTTCACTAGTAAGACTCTCTCATTTTTCTTCTTTTATTTTCTTTTCTTCTGCTTTCTTGTGTGAGCAACTTGACAATGTTCTATCTCGCGTGACAACCATTACTCATTCTATGCTTTCTTGGGTGAGCAACTGATAGTGTTCTACGTCGTGTGACAACTGTTTCTCATTGCATGCTTTTGTTGGCATTCTTGGAGGCCGAACAGGAGGTCTTTATTTGGAAGGTTCTTGGATAGAGTTGGAAAGAAAGGACGGCATGAAGGCTCAAAGTAGACTCAAACTGAGGGGTTGTACACTTACAACTTTTGGAATCGACTCTTTTAAAAGTGAAACAAAATTTCTTCCCCTGTTTTAGCTACTGGGAATTTTTCTGGATTTTTTTTTCTTGGACTTTTATTTGGTTGGACCGAACCGTAAGGCTACGTATCCTCTTTTAAGGAATCAGGTCTAACGTAGTTAAAACATCTGACCTAACTATTTTTTATTTTTTTATTTCTCTTTGTTTTTTCTTTTTCTTTTCTTTTTCTATTTTTTTTTTTCTTTCTTTTTGCTTTCGAAACAGGTTGCCCAGCTTTTATTTTTTGGGGGCATGGACCTTTGATTGTTCTTTCTCTTCTTTTTTTCCACTTAACTTTCTAAGAATTTCCCCTGCTTGTACTCTTGGGGCATGAACTTTTCTTTTTATTATTTTTTCATTTCCATTTTTTAGACTTTTAACTTTTAACTTGATTCCAAAAGAGGGTGGACAAAGAAAAATGACACCGGCTCAAAAAGGGATAGAGAAGAGTATAAAGTGTTTAGATAGCAGAAAAAGGCCTCCCAGCCTCGAGAACGCCAAAATATATTATCTTCACAAACAACGACATTGATGGACATGTCGCTTTCTAGGTATTTTTTTAGTGTAATACTTTCCTCGCAGTGAATGACCCTTGTCAATTTGAGTGACTTTTTCTTGGGTTTTGCCTTGATGTAGAAGATACATTTTGCCACTAAACTGGTCCATTTCAAGTTGTCTGGAATACACCTTCTTTTGAAAATACTTTTTATCTTTTAATGCTAAACAGACTTCAACCCGTCTGATCATCCTTAAGCCCGATCCTCTCAATGATTCAAAAGGTGGAGATCTTTAACAATTATGAGCATGACTGCTTTTGTTCCATGTAAACTTGACTCATGCTTATTTTTGGAACGTTACATGTCCTTATTCATCTTCAAAATTGTCTCTTTCTCACTTATCTCATTCAAGACTAAATCAGTTTTCTAAGATCTGGCCAAAAATTCCGCATGCATGTCATGTCACTAGAACTAGCGTGAAAAGAATTATGCACAAAATGGACACAAAATGAGTTTTTTTTAAATAAAGGATAGAAGGGTCTGATAACACCAAAAGAAGAAGAAGAAAAGACGACAAAATAAGCTACCATGGCTAAAAGAAAAGTGACTTTCCAATTGCTAAGCGTCTTCTTAGGCACAAAGTTGCCCATCGGCACTACTACGACATGCGGTCCTTTTTATTGCTTTTAATTCAACCTCAAAATTTTGACTTTTTCATCAAACCGCTCCCAATATTGACCACCGAATTTCAGGATTGACGGCATGTGAGATTTCATAACAACTAATTTCCCAAAGGATTTGAAAGAATTTTTTATGTCTCCCCATCATCAAATCATCCCGTGCAGAGCATATCCTAGAAGTCAGCCAACATTTGCCTCCATTTTATCACCAACTTGTCTACTTGTCTTTTTGTGATCTTAGTTGGATCAACAATAGTGGCTCTTGTTCCTTCGGTTAAGAAGATGCTTTTATTTCCAAGAGATCCTGGATCATTTTTGTGACTTGCCATCGCGAACCAACAAACCGACCACATTTACTAGCTTTTATTTCAAAACAACAAACATGTTAGAATAAGCATTCTTTTTTTCTCTTTTTTTTGCCGTTATTTTTTTTTCCCGTTGTTTTGCGCTCTTTTATTTTTCACTCTTTTCTTTAGTTTTCCGCTCAATGTGTTTATGGCTATGATCGAATCCGATGGGGATTGCCTACGTATCATGACGCCGCATGAATCAGATCTTACGTAGTTCGGGAAGATCGAGAATAAAGTAAATAACCTAACTCTTTTTTTTTTTGGATTTGAAATTTTTTTTTTTTGAAATTTTTTTCTCGAAAGAAAGACTTAAAAAGAAGGAAGAAAGTATTTTTGGATTAAGATTTTTTTTTTGAGAATTTTTTAAAAGAAAGATTTATAGTTTTTTTTTCGAATTTTGTTTTTCTTATTTTTTCCGAAATTCCGGAAGAAAAACTTCTAAGAAAAAAGGAAATATTTTTTTAGATTTTTGAATTTTTATTTTGAATTTGTGAAAGAAATACTACTAAAGAAAAAGAAATCATTTTTGAACCTTGAATTTTCTTTTCAATTTTCTGAAAGAAGAATGAAAATATTTTTGGATTTTTGATTTTGGTTTGTTTTTTTGAAAGAAAGACTTCTAAAGAAGAAAGAAAAATATATATATTTTTTTTAAATTTTGAATTTTGTTTTTTGAAACTTTGGGAAAAGGACTTCTAAAGAAAAGGTAGAATTTTTTTTTTGGTTATTTTGATTTTCTTTTCGAATGAAAGACTTCTAAAATGAAAGAAAATATTATTGGTTCTAACTCTTTTTTTTATTCGGACTTTTCTAAAGAAAGACTTCTAAAGAAAGACTTCTAAAGAAGTGATTAAAGAAAATATTTTTTTTTAATTTTATTTTTGGGAATTGGGGTATGAAAAAAAGACTTTCTACAAAAGGAAGTAAAAGATTTTTTTTTTAAAATTATGGGTCTCAAAGAAAGACTTTTCTAAAGGAGGAAAGAAAGGAAACTATTTTTGGATTTTTAAAAAGTGAGGGCCGAAACCGATGAGGTTTGGCTACGTATCTCACATCCGGTGAAAATCAAACCCGCGTAGCTCTCCCAATTTTGACAGAATGGAGATACACGACTTTTCAAAATATTGACTTTTTTTTTTTATTTTTTTTTGAAATTTTTGTAGAGTTGAACAATTACCTACCTCTCACTCTTGTTTTTTTATTGAATTTTTTCCCCCTATTTAAGAAGCCAGTCAAACATGCAAACCGAAATAAACAGATATGCAAGTAACACATAAGATACATCAGGATGGTCTTTTAAATTGGGTACACCTGTCCTAGACGGATCCAACCCCTGTGTTGAGTTCCCTAAGTCAAATGCATGTGATGCAAACAAACGCACCTACTATGGATCCGGCATGAGGCTACGTTATTCAAGTTTAAATCCTAGGGTGTATTATTCTAGACCTGGCTTACCCGAGCGGACAGCTCGAGCAGGGGGGGCAGCGTACCGGGAATACAGAAGCACCGGCTTTGCAACTTGTCCGAACCTCGTTCTAAAATTTGGATATGACTCTAGTAGAAAAGAAGTCACACCAAGTGCACACTTCCTAGATGATTTAGAAGACACAGAGAGAAGAGGGTTTCGTAACAGTTTATATACAGTCCAAACAATATCAAAGCGGTAAAAAGAGGCCTTTAGCACATTAGGTTCAAACACGTAAAATCAGATAATCATGAAAGCCAATCATAACAGCTATTCTAAGCTCGAATTCTTGAACCCTGAACCAGAGGTTCTTGGTTCTAATCCCCAGTAGAGTCGCCGGAGCTGTCACACATCCTTTTTTCCTCTGGTAAGGACGGGATAAGGGGAGTTTTTCCAATTAAAGTGACATAAATTGAATTTGGGATTTATTTATTTATTTTTAGAGTCGTCACCCGGATTTTTTACGGTGTTCCGGGACATCATTTATTTTATTTTAAAATCTCAAATCGAGAAAATTTGACTCTGTTAAAAGTCTGCAATTCAGAAGACCGGGTAAGAAATTCTGTTAACCCGGAAGAAGGTGTTAGGCATTCCCGGATTCCGTAGTTTTGGCACGGTCGCTCAACTATTATTAATGGGCCTAATTATCTAATTAATTACGTGTTTTAAAACTTTTTGTGCATTATCACTTTTACACCGCTTTTAATTATGTATGGAATTACTTTTTGAACAAGTCACGATGGCGTGCACTTGTCGTTTTGACACATTGTAAACGCACCACATGAAATGCACCCGCAATTTACAACGTGTTGATTTTAATTATAGTTTGGAGTTGTGGTCGGGTCACATGAAATGCATGCAAGAAAAGGAAATGACAACTAATTAACATCAAGGAGCATGAATATAAGGAATGTTGGATTCAAAAAATATATTGTAAGATCTTGGAACCTAACCCAAATCCCATTTTTTCTTTCTTTAAATTTTCCAAGGACAGAGACACACGATAACTATCTTTCTATGTGAGGATATGCCTATTTTATTGACACGAAGTAAAATTCTCAAACCAATTAGTGTATACTCCCCAATTCAAACAAGAATTATTCAAAGTTCATGAGTCGTGACATTATTTTTTAATCAACGAGACAAGGAGATTCAGACCAAATCACTAATTAAAATGACATGAAAATCATGGAATTGCACTTTCAATTCTTGGGAATTAATTGATGAAAGTGCTATGCCGGTGTCTGGAAATGAGATTCACCGGGTTTGGAGACCCTATGTTTCTCTAATTCTAGGTTTTGGAGGAAGGTACTATAGTAGTAATTATTGGAGAATTGAATACCCCTAAGCCTAGCCATAATTTTTTTTTTTTCCTTTCACAAAAATTTGTATTGCTCCAGTTTTTACTTTGGATAGGAATTTGTTAGAGCCTTGAAGATAGTTTGAGTTTTGCCAACTGTCTCTTACTAAGTTGATAAAATCTGGGTGACGACACCAGAATGTTTCGAGTGTAAAAGGTTTGTTGTGAGGATCACCTTTTTTGGAGTAACTTGTATTAATAACGGATTATGGTCCGAGTGGGTTCTAGGTAAATGGGTAACTGTGGCTTCCGGAAAAAGGTTAATCCATTCTTCATTAGCAAAAACTCTGTCTAATCTCTCCATTATTAAACCTCTATTATTTTTTCTTTTGTTAGACCAAGTGAATTTTGGACCTTTAAAACCAAGGCCGATTAGGTTGCAAGTGTTAATACAGACCCAAAGCAAATTAATTCTTCTATTATTGATATGCCTCCCTCCAAGTTTTTCATTAGAGGCTAGAATATCATTAAAATCTCCTCCTATTAACCATGGACCTTTGATTGAACCATGCAAGTCTAGGATGTTGTTCCACATAATATTTCTAAGATTTCTATCTGTACTAGCATAGACAGATGTAAAAGTCCAAGATTTATGAAGAGAGATTACCTCGATTGTTGCACTTATCTCCTGGCTCCTATGCACAAAGCTATGCACATTTACCTTGGTGTGATCCTAGAGAATCACCATGCCACCTGCCCGACCCTCAGCCGG
The DNA here is from genome assembly GCA_005239495.1 of Nicotiana undulata. Taxonomy (NCBI): domain Eukaryota; kingdom Viridiplantae; phylum Streptophyta; class Magnoliopsida; order Solanales; family Solanaceae; genus Nicotiana; species Nicotiana undulata. The sequence continues at coordinate 1,124 of MDKH01187023.1, read as the reverse complement.
GATCTCTATCATATCAGAACAACCAAAGGGATTGAGGAGGGGTAGATGGCTATCTATCTTGGTCTCAAGGAGAGTAACCATACTGGGGTGGTGGGTATCGATTAGTTCTCTGAAGCTTAACTTAAAGTTATCATTATTTCCCCCTCTTATATTCCAAATGATGAAGGTAGTTGATCTATTCATGTTGAACGTTGGATTGTGAAGATCCCCATTCTCCCTCACTCTGCGTGCCTGGACTGGATTCCTCCTTTGAAAATGGACATGTATCATTGCACGATTTCCTACTGTTGGGTCTGCTGGTGGCCTTATATCCATTGTGCACTTGTAAAGTGCCATTGGACAGTAAATTATCTGCTTCCGCTCCTGGGTCTCCATGAATAGAATTTTTTTTATTTCGTCGAGGTTTGAATCCTCGACCAGGTTTTGGGGGATTAAGTTTACTGTATCTACATCTTCCTCCATTACGTGGTCCATCTGATTTTGATTTTGAGTGGGAGGAGGTGCTTGCATGTTGTGTGCAGTGTGTGCATTTGATGTTTGAGGAAAGAGTCTGCATGAGCATTCCATGGAGTAAAGACTGGGTTGAGGTTTGATACAAATTCTAGAGTGAAGAAGGGGAGATCCATCACTGGGGACGAATTCTGAATTGGAATGAAGTGTTGTGGAAGGTTCCAATCTCCCCTTATGGATTGAGTGATGTGGCAGTGAGGTTTGGAGAAATTGGAGTCAATACATTATTCACCCATATCTGGTTGATGTAATTGTTCATGGCTAATCGGACCCCTTCGGAGATTAATTGTTCTAGGTAGTGGGTATTTTGAAGAACTATTATTGTTTCCCTCCCCTCCAACATTATGTTGAAGGAGATTGCATGACCTAGTAGCCCCACATGTACCCATGACTTAGGTTGGTGATTTTGTGGTAGAGGAGGATGTATTAGAATCCTCCTTGGTTGTCGATTTTGGTTCTGGGATGACGTTGGAGCATTTTTCGCCATATTTGGTGCTAGATTGATTCTTTGGAGTTGGATGAGACGATAATGTATCCTTACTGAAATTGGAATTGTGAACAACTAATTTTCGACCACACCCAAATTCTATATTATTTTGGTGTAAATATTTCTT
>ML270664.1:0-45287 GCA_005239495.1 Nicotiana undulata | reverse complement strand
TCGCTAACAATAAATCAGATTTATTTTATATTTTATAAATTTTTTAAAATAATAACATAATTGCTAAACGTTAGAACTGGGTCACATATTAGCGACCACCTTTGGTCTCTACCCTCTACCCCTTTCATTAGCGACCAACTTTGGTCGCTAATGTTTAATTATATTTATTTATATTTTATAATTTTTTTAAAATAATAATATTATTATTAAAACTTTATAACTGGGTCCAACATTAGCAACCAAAGTTGGTCTCTATTTGATAAGCGACCAACTTTGGTCACTAATTTTAAATCTTTTTTATTTAAATTTTATAATTTTTTAAAATAATAATATAATCATTAATTTTTTTATAGTTGGGTCCCACTTTAGCGATCAAAGTTGGTCGCTAGTTTTATTTTTTTCTTTGACCAACCAAGTCTGACCTTCCGGTCAATATTTTGACCACATTATCGGCCAAATAGCGACCAACTGTGGTCGCTAAGGTATTTACATATATTTTTTAATTATTTTATCCAGTTTAGCGACCAACTTTGGTTGCTTTATTTGACAGACCAAGTTTGGTCACTTTTTGCCGGATTTTTAGTAGTGCGCTAGTGTTTTGCACTAATTGTGTGTTTTATGTCTTGTAGGAGTGATTCCGAGCTATGTAGATGTTACGAAATGAATTCAAGTGATTTGGAGCTTTAAAGTTTGAGTAAAAGCCCAAGAAATTAAGTCGGGATCGTGTTCGGGAATCAATGAATGATGGTTAAGAACGAACGAAGAATCGAGTAGGCATATTGCACACTGTCTAGTAAAATGCACATAACTTTTCGCTCAGAACTTCATTTGTGCTGCAAAATATATGGTTGGAAAGCTAACTCAAAGGCTACAACTTTCATATTTTACGTTTTTCCAAATTCCAAATAGAACAGGGTGAAAAAGGTTCGATACAGAATACTGGCCAAAATCCGCGGCCAGATTCACGGCCAGATCCGCAGCCGCGGACGTCCTGACCCAGAAAACTTTCATTTTTCGCGTAGGAGAAGGTATAATTGTTTGGGCCTGACCCTACTTGGTATATATACATGGAAAAATGATATTTTAGACATACTTTTGACACATATTCGACCTAAGGAGGCAAGAATACACTAGGAGCAAGGCGGGGAATTCTTCTACGAGTTTTTTCCCTTCCTCTTCCTATTTTTCATTGTTGGTTATGACTTTTAGTATTGTAGTTTCACATACTATTATAAATAGCTAATTAGTTTGTTATCTAGGGTTTTGATGGAACCTTTTGTAGGGTAAAGTTTTGTTATATTTTTATATAATTGAGCCGTTGGATTTCTCTACTTGTTCAGCTACAAGTTTATTATTGTTGATTGAATGACCATCTGTGCCTATTTATTATTTGTTGCTTGAGAAAAGATACATATTTAGGTGGTTGTTGAACGTAACTCCTAACGTATGTGAGAAATCAATACAACGGGTTTAAAGGTAAGTTTAGAAATAACAAAGCCTTGACGTGGTCCTAATGAGCGGTTAGATAAAGCCAACCAGCGTAATTCGAGGGAATATGTCTAGGAAATTATTGTAGTTTCTCGAGAGAGAATTACGGCACCTAAAGTGCTCACGATCAGTAGAGAATACATAGGCGAAATTATAAGAAACATAGCAAAAAAAATTTCAATATTTAAAAAAATCATAACTCTAGACCTCCTTAGTCTCAAATTTCATCCTTGTTAGTCCTTGCCTAATTGATGATGGGGCATTCTTACTAAGTCAAAGAAAAATGTCGCCATGGACTTACAATGCAGGCACAGTGATTTCTTTTGATTTTAATTTCCTAAAGCGAAATAGTGTTATGTTAGTAAGTGGAAACGTGTTGTTTAGTCTGTGCCTTTCTCTATTTACTTTATTACCATTTCTTTACAGTAATATATTGTAGTGGTATGTAAAGCAAATCCTTTGCTTTTTAGGTTGGCCATCTACCCGGAAATCTCCCTTGGCAGAAACATCCAAGCACATACCCTATTTTATTGATGCACTTGATTGTTTTATTAATTTGAGGGAAATTGTGGTGCGTACTAAAGTAAAGCCATCAATATCTTAGGTTTAGACCTGATTTTGAAGTATTAAAATCGCCTCGTGGGATACAAAAATATAAAATGAGGTCTTTAACTTTGGGTAAGTCAAGAATATAAATGAGTACGTAGGGCTCTCATGCCTTGTTAATAAAATGAATTTTTGGTCTAACTCAATTTCATAAGTTAACTCACGCGGCAAGGAATTATCCGAAACCATATAAGGAGATAACATTTCATTTCCTTCCCTAATACTTGACACTAACTTAGACAAAACTAGAATCACAAATACAATATGAATGATAAATGGCAAAAAGTACATATTTTGAGTTTATTTAAATTTTATTTTTAGAAAATTATTATGATTGCTCGAGAGAGAATTGCGATAAGTAGAATGCACACAATCAGTAGGGAATAAATACGCGAGATTTTAGATAACGTAGCGAGAAAGGTTCCGATAATTGAAGAAATCATAACTCTAGATATTCTTAATCTTGCTTCTAACATCATCCTTTTTAGTTGATAATTTTATTGCTTTTTAATATGTGTTAGTTTATTAGTTCTGAGAAAGAATCACATTCTTTGTAACTTAGAGATTGTGTAAACTTGATTTCTTAGTGATAATGAACAGTTGTACTAAAACTTAGTTCTCTTGGGGAATTTAACCCCGAACTCGTAAATCGAAATATATTTGTTATGCCCTCTAGTCCTTTTAATAGGCGTAATTGGGCGTCATTAATGAACTTAGCTTGAAATATTTTACAACATCTAATTAAATATTAAATTAATATTAATGAAACATTGTAGAGGATAAAGAGAGAACTGAGTTAGAAAAATTGTGGTTTCTCGAAGACAAGATCTTTTGACAGCTCTAGGACAAGATTTAAGCTTAGTATTGCGGGCAAGTTCTGTTAATTGTAATTTATAAAAGATTCTTTTTCATGCGAGATATTAATTAATTTTGTAAGTCAAATTTTGAGGTGGCCACACACAAGTGGTGTTACAAACAAAATTAAGTTTCTCCTCTCATACAAGTACGGTGACTGAGTAAAAGCCAAAAGTTTAGGTAAAACAATCCATATTGATAAACATGGATTGTTATTTTCCTTCCGTTTCTTTCTCTTTTCCCCTCTCTTGAGAGAGTGTTATATGCGTAGAGGTTTTCAGGAGTATGGTAATTGCCGTGCTTGAAGAGAGCCTTAGACTAATGATAAAGTTATTTTTGTGTAGGGATGTTAAATGGGTGAGTTGGACTAATTTTGGGCAGATCAAAATAGGTTGAGTCAATAATTGACCCGTCCAAAAGTTATTTGAGCTAAGATGAGTTGAGTCAAGGTGGACAAAATTTTTGGTCATAGCCCAACCCGCTCAACTCTTATCAATCTCTAGTTAATATATGTTATTTTCTTATAAATTGTATAATTACTAAATAAGACTTTTTCTCTTTTGTTATGGTCATATATAACATATCAAACAAAAAAAAATTATTTCTAAGATATTTTAGCAAAGTTACTCATGAATTAATTTGGGCTAAAAAATCAACCAAACTTTAAATGGGTTGAGATGGGTTGGATCAGGATGAGTTGAGTTCAATAAAGGAATTTTTATCTCCTATAGCAAAGATTGATACCTTATTTATTTTAAATAAATACGCTTTTAAAAAATTATATTTCATAGCTACCTTTTGATTTTTATAGCCAAATATCTATTTATGGTCACCTCCTACCCTTAAACCATAAAATACACTTTGTATTATTTTTCTCTCTCATTCTTTCAGATTTTTGTCCACCCCTCTCTCTCAACTCCAGTCTTTCTCTATGAATACAATCACGATTTTCCACTGATTCATCTTCATCGTCTCGCAAAATTTCAAGTTCTTTTGCTCCGAACCTGATTTGACTGCAGCGACTGCTACTGCTTTACCTAAATTGCTGATATCTATGGTTGAATATATGAATGATAGATCTCTGCCATCAGTCAATATCTCTCCTATAATTTGCTACTTTAAGACGTTCTCTAACTCAAGCCGTTGAGTTTTTGGGTGTGCGTGTGGCTACGGGCTACTCTCTCACGAATCCATATTGATTTCAAGTTGCTTTCTTGCAGTAATCACTTGCCCAACTCTCAAGCTTACCTGCGAGCTAGGGCTGTTCATTTGGATCGGATATCCGAAATCTGAACCGATCCATTCACTTTCGGATTTCGGATTTCGGATTGGACCGGATTTCGGATTGTGTTTATAAAAATTTCGGATTTCGGATCGGATTCGGATTGGTATATTTTAATCCGATCCGATCCGAAATCCGAAATTATTAGGCAATGTATAAATACTACACTTTAATTTCGGATAGTCAGTACTTTCTTTACATCTTCCTCCAAGTTATTACCTTTACAATTGCTAGAGTTAGCTATATTGGCGCCATAGTACTCTCATAATTGTATAAACATGAATTTTTCTTAATGCATTGCCTCTTTTACAAAGAAAATATACATATTAGTTTGCAACATTGAGGCATTTACGATCCGAAATCCGATCCGATCCAAACTTTAAAATCCGAATCCGATCCGATATAATTCGGATCGGATTCGGATTGCATTTTCTAGAATCCGAAATCCGAAATCCGAATCCGAAATGTGCTAAATCCGATCCAATCCGATCCGTGCACAGCCCTACTGCGATGTATTTGAATTTTCTTAATTGTGACTACTAACTCTTACCGGCAGATTTGTGGCGGTGAAACGGGATTGGGTTCTTGATCGAAACGGGAGTAGTGGCGTTTTGAGTCAGAATCGCGATCCTCTCGATGAGACGACATTAAGATTGTTTTTGAACAAAGACGACGGAGTTTGGGGCTGAGCAACTTGAAGATTCTGTTAATATATTTTAATGTATTTCAATGTGTCTCGCTGTATTTCCATGTTTTTCATTGTATTCATTGTATTTCAATGTAACTTGCTGTATTCCATGTATTTCATTTTATTCACTGTATCGCTGTATTCCATGAATGTATTCATCTATTTTTTTAATTAATATAATTTATATATTCAGATGTATATAGTATTCAAATTGCTCTGTTTTTGTTGTATTTATCGGCTGAAAAAAATATTAGGCATATTTTCTCTGAAGATTGCTATATTTTTGGGGTGTTTTTCGTTTGAGAATCTTTTTTATAACTGGCAATACAAATTGTGTGTGTTATAATTGAGTTTGTTGAGTTATATTAGGAGTCTATTATGTTAATTGATTCACTTTCCGTTTAAAAACAGCTGAATAAACCATGGATTGCGCTATTTACGTTAATGTATTAACAAATACATATCATGAATATAGTCGAATACAATAATCTGTCTAGCTGTAATCCCCTGTTTCACGCCGTGAATATAGTCGAATACAATAATTTGTCTAGCTGTAATCCCCTGTTTCACGCTTAAATACATCGAATATACTCTAAAAAACCTGAAAACGTAGCTATAGGAAGTAATATAGTAAATGATAGCTACATCTAGCTAATAACCATTAAACAATAGTGATTTGTGAAAACTTCTCTTCAATAAATGAGTGGGTCAATATCCAGTTCAATCTTGGGCGGGCCATTTAGGCTTGGGCCAAATTTGATAGCCCTATTTCTGTGTGATCTATAGGTCATGAGTCTGAGCCGTGAAAACAGCTAATAACACTTGTATTAGGGTAGATTATTTATGTTATACTCCTAAGGGTACGGTGCTTCTTCAAACACTACGTAAATACAGAATATTTTGTACGTCGAACTCCTTTTTTATAACTGCCATGTCATTTCATCCAACTGTATTGCGCATTTTCAAAAATGCTTGGTTCACTGGATGTCAGCTTTTACGCTTTGGGGGCTAGAGGGTACAGGTTTTTCAAAAGTGGCATTCAATCATAGAGCAAGGAGTTTATAATGTAATTTAATTAAACAAAACAGATAAAAAGAGAAAAGGCGCAACAAACAACTTCTATTAATAAAAAATGCATATTCATACGAGTGGTGGATATTATTATGTGTCCCCTAATCCATTGCGTGGTTCAACAATAATAGATGAAGATGAAGCACATATGTTATATTCAGATGAGTTCAAATTGAAAGGCCACAAGCTTTTAGAATACTTGACATATTCACATTTAGAGATTAAATTGTATAGGAAATTTTACAGATGCCAACGGTATATACCCTATTTTATTATAAATTAAATTATTTTAAAATATTATTTTCTATAGCTACCTTTTATATTTTATAACAAAATAAGAATTTATGGTATATACTACAATTGAAGCATGAAATACGCTATTTATGTTTTTCTTCTCTTTTTTTTCTTTCCAATTAACACACTAAGATTTTTATCTTAGGAGAAAGTTCATCAGACTAGGTCTTCTATCTTAGGAGAAAGATTCACCAGATTAAGATTTCGATCATAGGAGAAAATTCATCATACTAGGTCCTTTTTTTTTTAAATCTTAGGAGAAGGATTCATCAGACTAAAATTTGATCCTAGGAGAAAATTCATCAGACTAGGTCTTTTTTTTTTGTTATCTTAGGAGAAAGATTCATCAGACTAAGACTTGATCCTAGGAGAAAATTCATCAGACTAGGTCTTTTTTTAATATTTTTTTTTGATATCTTAGGAGAAAGATTCATCAGACTAAGATTTTGATCCTAGGAGAAAGTTCATCAGACTAGGTCTTCTATCTTAGGAGAAAGATTCATCAGACTAAGATTTCGATCCTAGGAGAAAATTCATTAGACCAGGTCTTTTTTTTTGTTATCTTAGAAGAAAGATTCATCAGACTAAGATTTGATCCTAAGAGAAAATTCATAAGACTAGGTCTTTTTTTTTTGTTATCTTAAGAGAAAGATTCATTAGACTAAGATTTGATTCTAGGAGAAAGATTCATTAGACTAGGTTTCTTATCTTAGGAGAAAGATTCATCAGACTAAGATTTTTATTGGGAGAAATTCCATCGGACTAGGACTTTTTATCCTAGGAGAAAAAATATGAAGAGCAATGGCAAAATTTTATGCACACTAGCAAGATAAATAAAGGCAAAGATTTGAGAAACTTTCCTTTGTTTTTTTGTGAACCACTTGCTTGCACTGCTTTGTTCCCTTTCCAAACAAAGAAAATTTTGTCAGTTTTAAAAGTGGTGGTCAGTTTGTGGCCTTGAGTCTTGGGCAGTTTGGCTTGCACTCTTCACGATCAACTTGGACTTCAACTTGGAAGACAATGCTTGTTATCGGCCGACCGCTTTTCCGGACAACCCTTAATTATCACAAGAAATATCCATGATTCGTTCAAATCCAATACCTTATGGCCGATGAATTGCACTTGTGTTCTAATATTCACCAGATCTTTGAATTTGACATCAATCCTAAAGAATACCTATTAGCACCAACTCAATGCACACACTATTCTCATGCGTCTTATGCCATTTTGATGTGCTTTCCAGACTCGACTTTATGTGATTAAAAAGCTGGTAGCAGATTTTGAAGTTATTTCTCACTTGTTTCGACAAAAACAGACTCAAAAAGGACTCAAACAAAATAAGGGGAAAAAACGAGAAGAGATGGTATCTAACAAGGAAATTTTTTTTACCTAGGAAAAAGAACAAAGTAGAAACTAATCTGATTTGAAGGTCATCTCCACTGACCATGACATGCATTTTGGATTAAGCGGCCTGATCTGTCAAGCGAATCTAATCTTCAGCTCTTGTTATGCCTCTAAGTTATGAAACTAGGCTTCAGCGCTCCAACTGTCCTATTTGATCCACAATCCTCAGTCGACTTGTAGTGCCCTGAAGGGTTTTCACCATCAAGCCTCTCTCATATTGCTCTTTTTCTCAACTGACCGTCGCTTTACGCTGCCCATGCGGGTTTTCACCGATAAGACTCTCATTTTATCATTTTCTCTCTTTGTGTTGAGAACAAGGTATTACCCATGATGCAGGAAGATCATACTTTTACCACACACTTGATTTTACATCCTCAAAGATTGGTCGGAATGTCTTTCTTTGGACCGTAATGCAGGCTTTTGGACAAGGTTGGAAAGAAAAGCTGGCATGAAGGCTCAAAATAATTTAAGATGATAGGATTCAAAATTACAACTTTTGGAATCAGATCTTTTGGCCAAAATTAAAACTTCTGCCCCAGTTTCTTGGTCTGGGGAATCTTTTTTGTTTTGTTTTGCTTTGATGGGACCGAATCTCATATTAAGGCTGCCTACGTATCTTTAAAAGGAATGAGGTCTAACGTGGTTCAAACAAAAAGTTGGTTTATTTTGTTGTTTTTCTTTTCCTCTTCTTTCTTTTCCTTTTTTTTTCCTTTTCTCTTTTTTTTCCCTTTCTTTTTCTTCCTTTTCTCTTTCTTTTCCAACTCCTAACTCTATTTCGGATTCCAAAAGAGGGGTATGAAACAAAATAAATTAAGGCTCAAAAAGGGTAGCAAAAGATAAAAGTGTTTGGGTAGCAGAATAAAATTCCTTCGTCATGCCAAACTTTAAAAATACCAAGTACAAACATGCAATTGAAGATAAGCAAGGAAATCATACATTGTATCTATTGATGTCATCAACACAAACAGAAAGTGCCAATGGGCAATACCTTTGTCCCAATGAATGACCCTTGCTAGTTTGAAGCGCACTTGACTCAACCTTATCTTGATGTGGAAGAATATATTTCAGCACTGACTGATCTACCTCAAACTGCTTGAGAGACATTCCCTTGTTGTATACTCTCATCAATCTCTTGATTTCCCAGACTAACCGCCTCAGTTTCACTCAGTTCAAGCTTTAGGTTATCTTAAAATGCGTGAATCTTTACTTGTTTCCTCAAATGCATCCTTTTATCATATTAAAAACTGTGTCATTGCTTCATGATTAAACTAAATTTCAAGACCAGGCTAAGAGTTATGCGTGTATTTCATGTCACTAGAGTTAGCATGAAAAGAACTATAAAAGGAAAAGTAACCTAAATAAAAAATGACTAGAACTACCGAAAAATAGAAAATTGCATTAGATAGATGGTGAAAAGGGTTTGAACAAAACAAACAAAATAGACATGGGTTATAACCCTGGAACAATCCTAGATAACACTAGACGAGATATCATAACTAAACGAACTAGGAAAAATAAGAAGAACAAGGGTTTGATCCACAAGACAATATCTGGATAACAACCCTGAAATAACCCGGACAACCGAAAAGACAACAAAATAAACCACGAAAACTCCGCCCTAGCTAGCCAAGAAAGGAGTGTCTTTCCAATTACCAAACTCGAGATCTTAGCCACTGGGTTGCACATCAAAATTATTGGAACCTTCACCAACTTCAATCACATTGTCTTCACCACGTATCTCATTGACTCCTTTGAACAACCCCTCCACAGCACTGACTGTTGATTAGCGACTGACCCCCTAAGAGATCTTGCCGCAAATGACTCACCAAAGGACTTGAAAGAACCTGCACATCCATTGTCATTACAAACCATCCCAAAAATTTGTGCGTAGTCATGTGCCGGTAGAGGATTATGTGTGATGCCTGGGATATTACTGCCTTGGACCACAATTATCCCTTCTTGAATCATTCTTTCGATCTCCCTTTTCAAAACACCACAATCTTTAATGCTATGCCCTTGTACATTAGAGTGGTACATGCACCGTACAGTAGGATCAAAACCTTTTGCATATGGGTCTGGAGTATAGTCGAGGAGCGGCTCAATCAAGCCAGAATGTTTTAACCTTTCAAACAAGTTTGTGTAGGATTCCCAGATTGGTGTAAAATTATCTTTCTGTCTTTGTTTCCCTCAATGCCTATGTTTTTTAGGGTTATAGGATGCCTGAAAATGTTGTGAAGGTGCATGAGAATTTTGGGATGCTGGTGCTCGCCCTAGGGAGTGACCCAGTGGTTGGACAAATGGCTGGACGTTGTTCGGAAGATAACACTGGGGTGGATTATATGGAGCTCGGGGATATTCATGGGGTCAGTATTGAGGCTGAAAGCGTTTATTAGGGATGCCCACTGGATCCTGTCGTTGGCGGGGCTCAACAACATATTTTCTATCAATCGGGGCTCAACAACATATTTTCTATCGTTAGCAACTTGTTCGTTCCATCTGAACCAAAACTCCCTAAAACTTTCCTTGGGTTTCTTTTCCATCTGAGATAGGGAGGAGCGATCTGGGATAATGTCTACATTGTACTGATAGTGCTGAAAAACATCTTGAGCCATGTCACCCCATGCATGCCACATACTGACATTCTTGACGAGTATACCACTCCAAGGCTTCCTCACTCAAACACTCACTGAAATACGCCATCAACAATTCATCTTTCCCACAAACACTTCTCATTTCACTGCAATAACCTTTCAGATGGGCTACTGGACTCATCATATAAGTTAAACTTTGGCATGTTAAACCCCGCAGGTAGACGAATATCTTTAAGCTTTCTGGATATCTCATCATGCTCCATTGTCTTAGCAGGCTTTTCAGTTTCACCAGGAGGCTCAAAATGAGGAGCATAAGAGTATGGATCCGAGACCTTGAAAAATTGTTCTGGAGCATAGTGTTGGGAATCGGGGACTTTGAACATAGTCTCTCTAGAGGATTGAGGAAGAATAGCTGGTGGAAGAGCTACAAAAACATGAGTGGTCAAAGGAGCGGGATATGAGGTGGTTTTGGAGGGGTGGAGTGTGAAAAGATTGTGGGGAGATAACAACAACAGTGAGAATCTGGATTTACGACAGTGGCGGAATGGTGACGAGGCTTTCGGTGTTGTTAGTGGGAAATAATGGTGGGGGACACCCACTAATCCAGGCTTGGTATATTTCGGCCATCTGTCCTTTCAACCTTAGGACCTCTTCTTTCAACTCAGATTCTGATTCAACAATCTCCTTAGATGAATCAACAACACTTATGTCCAAGTCTTTGCTAGCCATGACTACCTTGATCTTTGACCTTGTGTTGTACAGACGACTCACTAGAATGCCACAAAATAACCACTTTCTATTATGATAACAATTAAAGCACCAAAGAGGAGAAAAACAAAGCCAACATGTTAGCGTTAGGGCATTTATCATATAGAAATATCACATTGCGTGTAATGCACCTAACAACAATTAACGGTTCTAGAATGACTTCGAGGATCACGAGGTCATTTGGAATCATCCCAATTTATTCATTTCAATCTTCTCTTTTCTTTCTTTTCTAGCACTTCTTGGCTTGCTCATTTTCCTTCCTCTCTTTTCTTTCTAATTATCACTAATTTCTTTCTCCCACCCCGCACGTCTAACCAATTCATTCTCTGTTTTTTAATTAATTATTTTAAAAATAATTTGATCGAACCCTATGTAGGTTGCCTATGTATCATGTTCCACATGAATCAGACCAAGCGTAGTTCTGGAGGAGTGATGGATAAAATAAACTATAAAAAAAAAAATCTTTTTTGGATTTTTCATTTATAACTATTTTTTTGGTTTCAAATACAAATGGGAAGTACGATAACAAAAGACTCGGCAAACTCTACATCACCTAAAAGACTCAAACTACTAGACAAGACAAGAAAGTCAATGAAAACATTAAAACAGACTCAAAAATATAAAAAGTCTCTTCCAACAAGCTCCCAAATGCGATGGTCCTGGGGTATCTGTCATGCTCAAGCTCTAGCAAATAGATCCATACCTGAATGGAAAAAATAAGATCAAATAGAGCTAGTGACTTAAGACACTATGCGACGCCATAACACCTCCTATTCAACACATGCAAGACATGATTGAGCTATTTTTGCAAAATGACCTATGTGGCCAAGGGTGGCTAGAAGTGCAATCTCAACATGATTAAACTCTAAGACATGGAAAATACCACACTAAGGCTTATATGGATTCAAACTCTCAATAATCATGGCCCAACATTAATTTGCGGAAATGATTCATTTTGCAAAAAATGCCGATATGGCCAGGAGTGGATAAAGATGCAAACTCAAAAGGACGGGCCTTAAGGTATTGGGACACTAATTCAGGATTATGAGACATGGGTCAATGAACCACTTTCGCGAAAATGGCCTCATTTTGCAAGAATGGTCGATGTGGCCAAAAGTGACTAGACATGCAAATTCAACATGAATGGACCTTAATGCTGAGAGGACACCTTGTTGTAGACTTAGCGCTCTAAGGCATATGTTAATAAGACACTTTGAGAAAATAACCCTATTTTGCAAAAACGGATGATGTGGCCAAAAGTTGCTAAATATGTAAGATTTGGCTACGATCCCCCCAAGCCAAGAACTTTAGACTCACTGAAGAAGAGGAAGGCTGAACCCAATGTGGGATGCCTACGTATATCGCCTTAATAGACGAGAATCAGGCTTGCGTAGTTCGGGGAGATTGAAAACGGGAGAGAATTTAAAAAAAACTAATTTGGAGAAAACATATTTTTTTGTCTTTTTAAAAAAATATGATGAAACATGAAAAATCTTTTATTTTTGGATTTTCTTTCTCTCTTTTTTTTAATGTTTTATTTTGAAAAATGATGGGGAAGTGCAAAAAACTTTTTGGATTTTTCATTTTTTTGGTCTTTTCTTGAAAAAATTGTGAAATAAGAAAAAAAATAACTAGGCCCTACTTGTTTTTTTTTTTGGAAAATTATACTACTAGGCTAGGAGCCTAGTAGTTATTTTATTTAATAAATAATAAATAACAAGGTCCATGTTGTCCTATTAGCTATAGGACGCTAGAGTATGTCCGTACATAGCTCCTATAATCAACCTTGAGCTTAAGCGGCCCAATGTTGATATTACACATTGTAACTATACTACCACTACCAATAAAACTAAAAATTAGTCGATCTGAATAATGCATAAGCCCAAATATTCTAAGTGCCTGGTTGTTTGTTGCACTGCGTAACCACATTGTTGGTTGAAATGTTTGTACGCATAGCCAGTTCCAATTATGAAGTTCACTCACCGTCACCCACCTTTGAGGCTACTGCTGCATCTATCCTCAAAATATATTCTTCCCCCTAGCCCTGTCTTAAACACTTCCAGTGACGAGACAGTGTCCTCCAACTCATTTTTCGTTTGGCCATTGCTTGGGAGGCTGCCTTATAATTGATGGATGTGTGTCCTGTGATTGTGTCAATCCAGTTTGAATTACTTGCTGCTGTATTACCCACCCAGTTGAGGTGGGAATGAGCTTGTCGTATTCCATGTCTTGTGTAACTGCCTCCAGTGTCGGGTGGCTTCTTCTTTGATCTCTTCCATGCCTTCGTATATGGTGTGTGCCCTGTTGTTGTTGAACATAACCAGCACGTGATCCCATCACCCTTAAGCCTCTTCCTTCTGCTGCTATCCATACATGTGCATGTCACATCTCCTTCCTCAAGGGAATGAGTACATCGTACTAATACCACCCATAGAGGTCGTAATTTGTGACAAGGTATGGATAAAATATCGTTTCCTGCAAAAAAGAACACTATGTTAGTCCAAAAGGTGGCCATCATGTGCTCCTCCCTAAGGACTTGCACATAATGGTCTACTGATATCTCCTGCCCTCTAAGCTTCCTATCCTTTTTACTTCTCAGTACTGAATTGCCCACCTCCTTCATCATATATTGCTCCCTATCGAGACTTAGCTTTCCTTTTGTTGTTTTAGTTAGTGCCTGACTCCCTATATGCCCATTCCTTTTCCCGCTTTCCTCTTGTTGGCCCCTCTTCAGTATTGCCTCAGAAACCTGCTGCCTCCTCCTCATTTTGAGTTGTTTATTACAGCTCCTTATTTGACTCCATCTTGAAGGTCCAATTCGTTTATGCATTATGAACCTCTTATGTTTCTTTTTTACTTCTTTAACTTGCATACTTCTATACCTATTGCCTTGTTCTCCTGCGTGCATGCTCCCATTATCCTGCTTCTCATTTCCATTGAGTGTTGCTGTCCTACTTCCTGAGTAGCTAGTGACTGCTGCACTTATTCTCCCAGTACCCATCCAATTCCTTAAATCAGTCCCATTTCGATTAGACATTCTGAGACTCTTGCGCTTGCTTTCTATCCTATTCCTATCTTTACTTTGCCCTGAGTTGTTGCTTATTCCTATTGTCCCTCCTGTCCATACCACCAGCATGGTGTCTAGTAGGAAATAGGACGGCTTCTTTTTGTACCTTTTGCTTGAGAACACCTTTTCTTGTGTTATAAGACTGTGACTTAGCCCAATTCTCTTAGACTTTCTGAGCCCCTTCAATTGATGTTCCTGCTTTTTCATCATCCTTAGCTCAATCCTATTGGGTTCCTTACCTATCTTTATAGTGGGCTGAGTGTTATCCACTGTTACCACCACTAAGAAATCTAGCAAGGTACTCAATAGAACTGTGATTATACCTGCAAAACAAAAAATAAAGTTAGTAGAACACTGGATAAACATGATCTCCTCTATATTGATTTGATCTTGTCCATCTGAATTTGCAACTGATTGAGGATCACCCCCTCTCCTCCATTGAGCCTGCCTATCCCCATGTATCAGTCCAGCTTCTCCTCTTGACTTCTTACCCATTGCACCTACTACTTTTTTGCAACTTTGATCCTTAAGTATGTCCATTGATGTTTATCCTCATTGACTATCCTTCTCCCAATAGAGTCAAGGTCCCAAAACTCGTAGCATTCAATATTTCCTTCATCTAAAGCATGATTTTCCAAATGATCCGCCAATCTATTTCCTTCTCTATATGTGTGCGACACCTTGATGTTGTACTCCTCCTTTATTTGCATAATCTCCTCTATCTCATCTACCATTGTCCAAGGAGTTTCCCACTCACCTTCAATGATCTTGGTTAAGAGTAACGAGTCAGTTTGCACCCAGATTTGAGAGTAATTGAGCTCTTTGCACATCCTCAAAGCTTCCAGCATTGCCTTTACTTCTGCTATATTATTGGATCCTTCCTCAGTCTCCCTTCCTGCTGCATACTTAATATCACCAGCTTCATCCCTCAAACAAAAGCCAATGGAACTTCTGCCTGGATTACCTCTACTTGCACCATCACAATTCACCTTGATCCAGCCTTCATCAGGACATTCCCATATGATTTTTCCCCAGCTCAGTTTAGGAACATAGTTCTGCAGCATGGACAATACATCCCGCCACCTGTGAGGGACTCAAATTCCTGGTTTTCTTACATGTACCAGTGCTTGTAAGGTTGATGATACTTGGTAGATGACCCTGTTGACTGATATTGCGTCCCCATATTTTAAGTTGTTCCTTCTCTTCCATAATTCCCATACTATACACGCTGGTACAACTTGCATTATAGGCTTAATTCTAGGTATGACCTGTGCAGTCCAGCATTTAGTGATAGCTTGATGTAAGGTCAATCCTTCAATCGCAATCCTAGCCCTTTGAAGAAAGTATTTCCATACGGTTTTAGCTGCATTTTATGTAAAAAAATAGGTGCACTAGTGTCTCCTCTTTAGGCACTGCACATCACCAACATTTAGAAGGCATGAAGTAGCCTAGTCTTCTCATGAAGTCATCTAAGGGTAGCTTAGCTCTCCACACCTTCCACATGAAGAAACAAATTTTAAATGGTAGCCCTTTAACCCAAATCATCTTGTATGCCATCCCAGGGTGGGCCCTTCTCCTCAAATAATCCCATGTTGATTTAATTGTGAAATTTCCTCTTGTCTCCAACATCCAAAAAGGTGTGTCAAGGGAATTGTGTTGAACTGGAGGTGGGATATTTTCAATGATGTGCCGTGCTATTTCTTCAAGAAGAGCTGCATATAGTCTGCCTTCATTCCAAGCATTGTTTTCCACCAAGTCCCCTACATTATGCAACTCCTCATCTATACCAAATTTTTGAGGTACCAAGAAGTACAAAGCCCCTATTCCAATCCAGTTATCGAACCAAAAAAGTGTTGATCCCATCCTTGGTTTCCATACTATCTGATGTTCTATTATATCCCTGCATTCTAACATTTTCCTCCATACATGGGAGCCACGTCTCCAAGGTACAATCACTTTATTTAATTTCTTACAGTACTTTTGACACATGAATGAACTCCACAAACTTGGTTTAGTTCTAAAATTCCACCACAGCTTACAAAAAAGTGCCTTTGCTACATCATGGAGGGACCTAAAACCTATACCACCCTCTTCAGTGGCCAAGCACATGTTTGTCCAGGAAGCCCAATGTCGAGAAGTTCCCCCTATATTGCTGCTCCAAAAGAATTGGGCAAAAAGTTTATGTAGTTTATTGATCACATTGTTGGGTGGATTGATTGCAGATAGTAGGTGAATTGGCATACTTTGTAAGACACTTCGAATTAGTACAGCTCTGCCCCCTATTGATAACAACTTGCCCTTCCACGACTGCAACTTGTCCATAACTTTAGTAATCAAACTTTGATAATAGTCAGCCTTTCTCCTTGCATAGAAAATTGGGCAGCCCAGGTATGTGAATGGGAATTCTTGTCTGTTGATGCCAGTTTCCCTTTCAACCTCTCTTCCCACCTTCTCCTCGATCAAGTGATGCATATAGATTGCAGACTTGATTTTGTTGATCAATTGACCTGAAGCAGCCTCGTATGCCCCAAGGACCCTCATCACCATACGCAATGACAATGTATCAGAGGAGTAGAATACTATGGTGTCATCTGCGTAGGACAAATGATTTATTTTTGGGCTCCATTTAGGGAGTCCAAATCCACAAAAGGAACCTGTATTGTGAAGGGAGTTCAATCCTCTAGATAGTGCTTCAGCAGCCAAGATAAACAAGCTGGGAGAGAGTGGATCACCTTGTTTCACCCCCCTTGACGATTTGAAAAAGCCATGAGGCTGTCCATTAATGAGAATGGAATACCAGTTATTTCCAAGCAAGTCAAATATCAGTCCTATGAAGCTTTCATCAAAGCCCATCTTCCTCAGCATTTTTGTCAGGAAAAGCCATGAAAGCCTATCATATGCTTTAGCCATATCCAATTTAATAACCACATTTGGTCCTGCTTTAGTTCTGAGTCTTATGTCTTTAATTCTTTCCTGTGTTAACAGCACATTCTCTACTATACTCCTACCTTTGACAAAACCTGCTTGGTCTTCCGAGATTAAGTTAGGCAGCAACCCAACCAGTCTTCCATGTACCACCCTCGAAAAAATCTTGTTGACAAAATTACTGAGGCTTATAGGTCTCATGTCTGCAAATGTAGCAACTTCTTTCTTCTTAGGTAGTAGAACAATATTTGTGTGTGTAACATGTTTGGGAAGTTGTTGGCCACAAAAGAAAGCTAAAACCATGTTAACTACATCTTCCTCAGTTATGTCCCAACATGAGTGAAAGAAGGCCCATGTGAACCCATCTGGACCCCCAGCAGACTCTCCATTCAGCTCGAATACTGCAACTTTGACTTCCTCCTTTGTTGGTATCCTCATCAGCTGTTCATTCTGTGCTTCATTAACCATATTAGGGACATGACTAATTATGTCAAAATTAAAGGGCCTAGTACTTTCACAAAATTGGTCTTGATAGAACTTTATTGCTTCTGCTATAATCTGGTCCTTCTCCTCTATCCAATTTCCCATGCTATCTTGTATTCTTGTCAGTTTCAATCTCTTCCTTCTCCCATTGACGTGAGCATGAAAGAACTTTGTGTTTCGATCCCCATCTTTGAACCACTCCATTCCAGCTTTTTGTCTCCAAAATTGTTCTTCCAAAGTCAAGTATTTAATTAGTTCAGCTTGTACCTGTTGCAGTCTTTGTCGATTCATCTGAGTAGGTGCTGCCTCAAATTGCCTTTCATGAACAAGTACAACCTCTTCTAGACTAGCAACTCTCTGAAAGATATCACCATAGGTGGCCTTGCTCCAAGTAGACAACGATTTTTTGACTTTTTCCAGTTTGTGATTAAAGAGCACAAAAGGATTGGCACTGAAATCAGCTGTCCAGTTTTGTTTAACTACCTCCTTAAATGCAGCATGTTTTATCCAGAAGTTGAGAAATCTAAATGATTTCTTTATTGGTAAGGCCTCAATGTCACACTTCAACATCATAGGACAATGATCAGAACCTATTTTAGATAGGTGTGTGACTTCTAGTCTTGGAAAAGTTTGCTGCAACTCCATGTTCCCAAGACATCTATCAAGCCTCTTAAAAATACAATATTCTTCAGACCTTCCATTCCACCAGGTGAAAATGCTCCCCTTGAAACCCAAGTCAGTTAGGTTACATGTATTGATGCAATGCCTGAAGTCATCTACTTCATTTAAGGACACAAGTAATCCCCCAAACTTCTAATCTTCATCCCAAATCACATTGAAATCTCCCCCCACAAGCTATGGTACTGTCATGTCTGCTGCTAAGTAATACAAAGAGTCCCACAACTCTATCCTTTCAATAGCATCACACTTGGCATACACCAATGTGAGCATCAGTTCAACATGTGTCTCAGTATGCACCAGTTTCAAAGTTAGCTGTTGTACCAGATTGTATACAATTGTCACCTCAAAGACTTCATCAATAAATGCCCAGATCTTGTTAGAAACATTTACTATTGCCTGTGCTAGGCCAATTCTCCTTCTATACCTTTCTACTTTGCTTGACTGTTGCATAGGCTCTATAACTCCAATAAATTCAAAATGATGTCTTCTGTGCATTGTTATAAATCTCTCAAAGGCCTGCATAGTATTAACAGACCTTACATTCCATATCAATGCATCCATTACTGATTTTGTGACTTTGATAGTGTCCTCCTAGTTTGAACTCCTCCTGATGGTGTTATTGTTAGATCCTTGCTCTGCTTCCTTTTAATCTTGGCTGCTGCTTTCCCTTTCTCCAGTTGTCTAGGTGATAGGTCTCCTTCTCTAACCACATTAAGGAAATTTTGTGTTGATGACTCCTCATCCATATCTTTGCAACACTGTTTCTCTTGTATTTTACCCCCCTCATCAGTTGTTGCCTAATCGGCATTTTGGTGTTTATTTATCATTGACTTGTTTCCAAGGGTAGCAGCAGTCTGCAGTTGATTCAATGATTCATTAGTTATTACTGCAACTGTAGGGTTGATAGGTAAATCATTTGCTTCATTATCAACATGTGCTGCCTCCTGCCCTGTTAAATTGTGCTCCTTCTCACAAATTGTAAGTACTGTCCCTCCAGGATCTCCAGGACCCCCAGGATCTGTTGGCTCAATTTGCTGACCTTGAGCAATCTGTATTTCACGTCCTGTTGTCCTGGGTACTTCACTAGGTTGTTTAGCTTTGTTGTCATCATTTACACTTTGATCCTCCTCATTTGTTGCATCTCCTCCAGTTTCATCTTCACTTGGCATCACATCAGGAATATCTCCTTCCTCTGAGTCAACTTCTGTCTGATCAACCCATAGTCTACCTCCCTTCCACTTAACCCTTTCAATGCTTTGGAACTTTTCAAAATATGGATCCTCAACCTGTTCATTGTCCCCCTTGCTTCCCAATTTTGCATCAACTCGAGTATCCTGAGGTGGTATTTCTTGGCATGATGTGTTGATTGCCACCATTCTATCATTGAATGTTCTCTGCACCCACTGTGCAATAGACTCTTGTTGCTGCTGAACTTCACCTGACCTCCCCTTCTTCCTTCTATCTTCCTAATTTTCAATCTGCATATTAGGAGCAATTGAAGTAGCATTAGGAACACCAGAGTAATCACCCTTCCCAGTTGCACTAGACAACATAACATCCATTCTTTTTTGCTTGAATTTCGCCAGGTGACTTAGGTTTATAAGCTGGGGCTGCATGATTCAAGCGTGATATGTCTTTATGCACTGAGGCTATGTCTGTTCTTCCATCAGCCACAACTAGTTGATTTTGGTTGTTAGCCTCTTCACTCTCTACTTCTAAGATTGCAAACTGATTTGCAACTTAGATTTGTTTTGACACCACATCATTCTCCTTATGAACTGGGAAAATTTTGTCCAGTTTCAACTAACCCTTCAGATAGCTTGTCCTTTCCTTTGCCTCTATTGTCCCTCACTTCTTTCTATTGAGCACCTACATTACCAACAACTCTACCACTCGATAAAATCCTCAATGGAGCAACAGTGTTTCCTGTTTCAATATTTCCTTGTTGTTCTAATTCATCTTCCACAACTTGTGCAGTCCTCTTATTGTCCATGAGTTCCGGATGCAATCTCTAACACTCAAGCATGTCATGACCCTGCAACTTACATTCTCGACAATATTTAGGTAAATAGTCATACCTAATGGTAATCCATTCTGTCCTAATTTCACCAGTTCCATCAGTTTCAATGTCCATACGTACTCTTTTGGGATGATCAGCTAGAAGATCCACTAACACCTTAACACGAGCACAACTGGGACGAGTCTTGTTCACAGTAGCCATGTCCAAGTGTATTGGTGTACCAACTGCAGATTAGGGAATGAGATCCAAGCCATAACTTTGGGAGTTTCTTCTCCGGCCTTAAACTTCGCATCATATAACAGTGTTCTCAGTTGGTATTCCTGCCCAAATTTATCCTTAACATAATACACTGATTTTGACGTAAAATCAATATAATCTTGCCATAATGTTAGACGAACCAATACATGTCTATCCCTAAGGAAGCCTATATTTCACTCTCCCTTAATCCCACATTGCATGGGAATAATTTTCCGTAATTCTTGGATTTCCGGCCAACCATACGAAAACTTGCACACCACATCAAACTTCAGGCCTTCAAGAATATTCATTCTTTCAACTTCTGATTCCATAAATTTCACCATAGGTTGTCCTTGAAGAAAAGTGGCACCTCTCAATGGGATAGGATCCACATATTGTTGACGAGCCTGCATGGCAGTGTTATTTGTCGTTAGGTTCACTGCTTTCGCGTAACTCATGGGCTGGGACGAACTCGCATGAGGCTGTGGAGGGTTCGTAAGGGGCTGGGACGAGTTGTTTGTGTTCATGGGGGGGGGGTGGGATATGTTGGGGGGTGGTTGGGGTGGCAGCCCAGCCATGGGAGATGGTTGGCCACCGGCCACATTGACCATGGCAGTGCTGTGAGAGGCTGCGCGCTGCTGTCTTCTCCAAGTCGCCTATTTCCAGAGCTAACTTAGGGTACGCCACACTTCAACTCAAACCATCATTGGTCCGCCAAATGACCCATTTACCCTTGAAGAATGCAGCATGTAACACATGGGGATGATTAAATGTCTTTTTTTGGGACACAAGTCCATTTTGACATAATTTGGATAGTTCTCCTATAAAGGGACACGGTGCTTGGGACCGAGCCCTTCTAAGTGTAAATGACATGATGCAAATAAGCATGACCTAAAATAGTTAATTAGGTGTGGAGGGACCTGTGAGCCTTTATTTATCTTTATATGTTCCCTCAGATGTGCAGTCCTACTTGTTTTGTATGTCGCCTAGTATTTTGTCCTTTAAACCTAAGGGTTCAGTCTAGTTCCTGCCTTGTAGGATTAGTAGTCCTAAACACCCTCCAGGACTTATAGGATGGGATGGGTAATGGCACGCAATAAGCATTCACGACCAACACACGCATTTTAACAACCTTTATAGGGTGGGAAGGGTAGAATACAGATATGATGACCGGTGCGCTAATACCACGTGTAGCCGCCTCTTCGAGGTGTGACATACCGGGTATTGCATTGAAGTGATCCGTATTACTTTAAACTTAGGACAGTTTCTTTTCAAATGTTTATTTTATACTTTCTCCAAAAGAATTTTAAGCTTGTTTGAAATCCCCTCTTATATGAAACTTACTTGTTACTTGTTCACCGTCTAAATTCACAAAACTTCTTGGCTGGGACCCACAGTTGTAGATCTTGAGGGGTGCCTAACACCTTCCCCTTGAGATAATTTCAATCCCTTACCCAATCTCTGGTAACGCGAACTAGTTCATGAGTTATCAACTCTAGGTGCCCTAACGCACCATAAAAATCGTTAGGTGGCGACTCTTCCTTAAACCCTTTCTTTTAAGGAGTTGTCCAGAATGTCATAAACCCGATCTCTCCGTACTTAACCCGTGCGATTGAAAAAGGGGGCGTGACACCATCTGCGAGAGAATAGAAGAATTCAATCAGTATTTGAGGTAACAAGAACCACACGATATAATAGAAATAAAAATGGAGTTGTTTCCTAACTTGATAGCCTCTGAGAGATAAGTACAGACGTCTCCGTACCGATCCTATAGTCTCTATTAAGTTTCTTCGTGAATTGTGAGACCTAAACAACCTAGTGCTCTGATACCAACTTGTCACGACCCAAATTCTTAACCTTAGGGGTCGTGATGACGCCTAACACCACACTTTCTAGGCAAGCCAATGTTAGAAATTGATTAGCCATTTTCTTTTGAATATTCATTTAACACAATAAGACAATCTAAAAATAAACTACATCTAATAATTTCCAATTCATGCCTTCACGAATAAAATAATAAATGAATGAATAAACCAAGCCACGAACTAAATATGTAACTATAAGACTACCCCAGGGTCTGTTGTCACAATTCACGAACTACTAAGAATACCACAAATAATGGGCCGAAAGAAATAATGTAACTCTTTCGAATCTAATAAAAACAGTGTCTATAGAACTAAGAGAAGACTCCAGGAATCTGCGGATACCGTCAGATCTACCTCGTGTATCCGAATGGTGAATGCGGGCTACTAAGATCTCCTAACGCTGGCCGGTACCTGAATCTGCACAAAAGACTGCAGAGTGTAGTATCAGTACAACCGACCCCATGCACTGAGTAAGTGCCGAGCCTAACCTCGGCGAAGTAGTGACGAGGCTAGGACAAGACACCACATAAAATCTGGATATTTATATAATCTCGCTAGCAGGAATAACATCAATTAAGGAATTTAAAATAAAGAGAAATTAATCGGAAGGGAGCATGCAATGGGGAATTTCTAACGTAATAAACGAAGAAAAACAATAGGGCAAACACAGATAATGATCTACTATAATTTCAGCAATTTAAAATAGAAAGGAAACTTGCACGACATCACTCTTCGTGCTTTTACTCTCAACTTCACCATATGCATAAATATAAATGTAAATGTGCGCGACATAACCCTTCATGATTTACTCTCTTACTCACCATATGCATCAATATAAATGTTAATGTAAATGTGCACGACATCACCTTTCGTGTTTTATCACTCTTCCTCACCATGTGCATCAATATAAATGTAAATGTAAATGTGCATGACATCACCCTTCGTGCTTTATCACTCTTCCTCACCATATGCATCAATATCAATATAATGTAAATGTGCACGGCATCACCCTTCGTGATTTATCACTCTTTCCTCACCCAAACAGTAGAAACAATAATATCCCCGCAAGGGAATCGGCAATAGAAACAAATACCTCCCAGCAAAGGAATCAGCTATAATCAATCTAGTTCCAACAGTTAACTTCACAAAATAAATCACAACTTAAGACATTACTCAACAATGGCCAATTACCAAAAAATCATCATAAGTCTTGTTCAACATGGATAGTCATCAGTTTAAGCATGGACAGTACGTAATAAGAGTCACAACAGTCGCAGTATAAGACCCACGGGCATGCTTGACACCAACGTATAGATACTCGTTACCAAACCTATATGTCATACTCAACCCTAACATCTAGCAAATAAGACAACAACACCTATTCCCTCAAGCTAAAGTTAGGTCTAACACTTACCCCAATTCTACAGGCCACTCACTGCTCAATAATAGCTTTTCCTTTCGAATTCACCTCCAACACACTCGAATCTAATCATAATTTTCTTAATATCATTAATCAATGCTAAAGGAAGTAACTTTACTGAAAATTATGATTTTTCCTAAGTTTTCTATAAAAAATAAAAGTAAAACCCAACCCTGGGCCCGCTTGGTCCAAACTCGGGGTTCGGACCAAATTACGTTTACCCATTCACCCCGAGATCGAATATGCAATTAGTTTCAAAATCCGACCCCAATTCGATTTTTACAAAATTTCCTAATTCTACCCAAACCCTCAATTTTTACCATAAAAATTCTTAATTTTTGATTGAAAAGTGATGTAAAACATTGGGTAATTGAAACAGAAGAGTTTAGGATTGATTATCAACACCTTGGGGATGAATTTGTATGAAGAAAATCGCCTCTAGGCCTTGGTAGTTCGAAAATAGGTGAAAAATAGGTGCTGCCCGAGTTTTAAAATTGATTTTATATCGCTAGGCAGGCCTTCATCGCGTTTGCGTGAGCCTGCTCGCGTTCGCATAGGGTCATGGACCAATGGCCTTCGCGTTCGCGTACCTTTACTCCCTGGGCCCTTCGCGATCGCAACCCAATGGCCGCGTTCGCATAGAAGAAAAGCAAAACTCCCCTCCAGGCCCAGTTTCACTCACCGCGTTCGCGTAAGTCGGCACGCGTTGGCGAAGAGTATCCCACCGAAGCTTCACTCGCGGCCAAGACTTCGCGTTCGCGAAGAACAAAAATGACTCCGAGCAATTTTCCCTTCGTGATCACAAAGCACAAAATGACTGGGCACCAGTTGTAGCAAAATAGCATAGAATTTTAAGTTCAAAACATTCCGTAACCTATCCAAAACTCACCCGAGCCCTCGGGGCTCTAAACCAAACATGCACACAAGTCTAAAAACTTCATATGAATTTGATCGTGTGATCAAAACACGAAAATAACATCTAAAACAATGAATTTAACCTCAAAACTCATCATTTTTCTCAAGAACACTTAACTTTCACTATTTCTTAGCCAGACGTCCGAATCACGTCAAATCAACTCCGATTCTCACCAAATTTCACAAATAGTACTTAAATACTATAACAAATATGTACCGGGATCTGGAACCAAAATATGGGCCCGATACCAATGGTTTCAAACATTAATTCATTTCATTAATAATTCAGCAAAATAATTTCTTTCAAAATTTGATTTCTAAGGCTTTGGACCTCAGAATTCAATTCCGGGCATACGCCCAAGTCCCATATTTTATTGCGGACCTCCTGGGATTGTTGGAACACAGATCCGGGTCCGTTTACTCAAAATGTTTACCCAAGTCAACTAAAACCAAATTTTAACTCTAAAAATTATTATTTCTTATATTTTCACATAAAAGCTTTCCGGCTTTACCCCCGGACTGCGCACACAAATTGAGGTAATTAAAATTGATCTTTTTAATGGCTAATAAGCCTAGAACGGAGTCTTAATTTATAAAATGACCCCTTGGGTCATCACAGAAATCAATTCCCCAAGTCAATCTCCAAGATAGTGGTGAGGGGAATCTCATTTTTCTTGGATATCCCACCAGCTCTTTGGCATTCATCACAACGCTTGACGAGATCGCTAGCGTCCTTGTAAAGAGTAAGCCAATAGAATCCACAACTTAATACCTTTGTAGTTGTTCTTGCACCACCATGGTTACCACCATATGGGGAGCAGTGGCAAGCCTCAAGAATTCCCAATTGTTCTTCTTCTGGTACACATCTTCGGATCACACCATCAGTACAAATTTTGAAGAGATACAGCTCATCCCAATAGTAGTCCATGCAGTCCCGTTTGAGCTTCTTCCTTTAGTTTGAAGAGAACTCATTCAGTACAAATTCCACTCTCAAGATAGTTTGCAAAATTAGCAAGCCATGGCATCCCCGTCATAGAAATTGATAGGAGTTGCTCGTCGGAAAAATGAACAATTGATCTCAAGGACATCATGTGTCCTCTCCTCCTCCTCCAATCGGGACAAGTGGTCTGCCACTTAGTTTTCACTCCACATGCGGTCTTGAATCTCAAGATCAAAGTCTTGTAAAAGAAGTACCCACCGCATCAATCTTGCCTTAGAATCTTTCTTGCTCATTAAATATCGAAGCGGTCGATGCGAACAATCACCTTTGTACCCATCAAGTACGGGCGGAACTTCTCCATAGCAAAGACAATGGCAAGGAGCTCTTTTTCAGTCGCCGTATAGTTGACTTAGGCTTCGTTCATGGTCTTACTAGCATAGTAGACTGGATGGAAGATCCTGTTAATATGTTATCCCAATACCGCTCCAACCGCCACGTCGCTCGCATCACCCATGAGCTCAAAAGGTAAGCTCCAATTTGGTGCGGTGGTAATAGGAGTAGTAGTCAACTTATACTTGAGTAGTTCAAATTCCTTCATACAATCTTTATTAAAATTGAACTTGGCATCCTTCTCCAAAAGTTTGCACAAGGGGTTCACCACTTTAGAGAAGTCCTTGATGAATCGGCGGTAAAACCCCGCATGACCTAGAAAGCTCCTCACTCCCTTCACGGAAGTAGGGGAGGGAGTTTGGATATCACTTCAATTTTGGCTTGACCAACCTCAATACCGTTATTTGAGATCTTGTGACCGAGGACAATGCCTTCCTTGACCATTAAGTGACACTTCTCCCAATTCAAGACCAAGTTAGTTTCCTCACATCGTGCCAATACCTTGTCCAAGTTATCCAAGCATTCTTCAAAGGAATTCCCCACCACAGAAAACTCATCCATGAAAACCTCAAGAAAGTCCTCCACCATATCGGTGAAGATGACCATCATACACCGTTGAAAAGTCGCTGGTGCATTGCATAACCCAAATGGCATCCGCGAGAATGCGAAAGTGCCATAGGGACAAGTGAAAGTGGTCTTCTCTTGGTCCTCAGGAGCAATAAGAATCTTATTATAGCCGGAGTATCCATCAATGAAGCAATAAAAAGCACGTCCGCTCAACCTATCCAATATTTGATCAAAAAATAGAAGTGGAAAATGGTCTTTTCGAGTAACTTTTTTTAGCTTCCTGTAGTCTTTGCACACTCTCCTCTCGGTTGACAGTTTTTGTGGGTATCAATTCATTTTTATCATTTGTTATCACAGTCATGCCCCCTTTCTTTGGGACACATTGCACCAACAAGGTTCACGAACTATCGGAAATGTGGTAACCAACCCCGGTATCCAACCATTTGATGATTTCCTTCGTCACTACCTATTGCATAGCTTAATTCAATCTTCTTTGATGTTCCACGGAGGGTTTGGAATCCTCCTCCAGAATAATTTTGTGCATGCAAAAGGCGGGGCTTATAACCCGAATATCCGCCAATGTCCAACCCATTGTTTTCTTCCTCCTTTGGAGCACAGCCAATGTAGAGTCTACCTGCACGTTAGTCAAGCACAAGGAAAGAATAACAGGTAAAGTGGAACAAGGTCCAAGAAACTCATACCTAAGTTATGAAGGCAAAGGATTTAACTCCATGGTGGGAGTCTCCTCGATTGAGGGCGTTGTTGGAGGAGTCTTCCGGTTCTCAAGTTCCAAGGAAAGTTTTTGGGGCTCATAAGTATATTACCCCATTCCTTTCAAGGCATTTACACATTCTACAAAGCCTTCCTTCTCATCCTCATCATGATTTAGCAATACAACTTCCAAGGTATCCTTAACATTCATCACAACACTTGTGTCATCAACAATTACTTCGGTCACTAGATCCACGAATGAACAAACTTTGGTGGTTTTTGGTTGCCTCATTGATTTGCATACATGGAACACCACTTTTTCATCACCCACCCGGAAGGTGAGCTCACCGACTTCCACATCAATTAGAGCCTTCCAAGTAGCAAGGAAAGGTCTCCCCAATATAATAGGCACCTCGTAGTCAACCTCACAATCAAGGATCACAAAGTCCACTGGAAGGATGAACTTGTCAACCCAAACTAACACATTATCAATTATCCCCAATGGACTTTTCACGGTCCGATCTGCCATTTATAGCCTCATCGATATGGGTCTAGGTTTCTCAATCCCTAAATTTTTGAACACAGAGTAGGGCATCAAGTTAATGCTTGCCCCCAAATCACATAAAGGTTTGGCAAAATCGGCTCCCAGTAGTGCATAGGATTGTGTAGGCACCGGGATATTCTAACTTTGGAGCCATGGAGTGCACAATATCACTCACTTGATGTGTCATTTTGATTGCTTCACAGTTCATTGATCTCTTCTTTGTTACCAAATCCTTCATGAACTTGGCATATCCCGACATTTATTCTAAGGCTTCAACCAACGACACATTTATGGACAAACTCTTCATCATATCAATAGATTTCTTGAATTGATTCTCATTTTTTGCTTTGCAAGTCTTTGAGGGTATGGAGGAGGAGGCCTTGGCATGGGTACCTTGTCCTTTTACACTACCGGATCTGGTATGTCTATCACGTGCTCCCTAGACGGGGTCACATCTTCTTGTGTCTCCTCCACACTTTCATCAGTGTCAATCCTTACCTCCTCATTAGCTTGAAAATCTTATTGGCATGTCATCTTCTTGAACCAACACATCATCATCTACATTCCTTCTTTGGTTTGAGGTCTTTGCAACTCCACCTCTTCCGCTTCTTGTTGTTACGACCATTGCATGTCCCGTATTGTTCCCAGCCTTTGGGTTCACCACCGTATCACTAGGTAGTGCCCCCTTAGGGTGAGTATTTAAAGCTTGATATATTTAGCCAAGTTGAACCTCCAAATTGCGGATAGAGGTGTTGTGGGAGGCCATTTGAGCATCGAAGTCGGCATTTTTCTCCATCATTTGCTTAAACATATTTTCAATCCGTCCCATTTCACTGTTGGAAGAACTATGACCTTGTGATAAATATGGAGGCGTGTTGCTTGGTTGTTGATACATTGGGGGACTTTGAAAGCCCGACCCCCTATTCCCTTGATTTGCTATTGTTCCAACCCCCTTGATTGTTGTTGCCTCCCCAATTGCTTTGATTGTTTCCTCCCCAATTATTTTGATTATTACCTCACCAATTGCCTTGGTTCCCTTGATTACTCCAATTTCCTTGATTATTATTATTTCCCCAATTTCCTTGATTTTTATTGTTGCGACCACTCCAATTTCCTTGGTGGCCTTGGTTGTTCCAATTTTCTTTCCTTCCTTATGATCTCCACTGTTGTTGATTTTGAGCATTGTTTCTTTGACCTTGATAATTGTTGACATATTGCACTTCTTCTTCTTGCTCATTATATGAATCACCTTGGTCACACCCACTATCTTCTTGTTCAAATTGTTCTGGACGGCTTTGTGCTTGTTGACCTCTTTGCCGTATCTTGTTCATCATCATGTTGACCCCTTCCATAGCATTCACTTGTTTCGGCCCTTGAACCCGTTGAAGCTGAGCCTTGGCCAATTGGTTAATTATGGTTGCCAACTCCGCAATAGCTTGCCTATAATCATGTAGCTCCTTGTGTAGGTGAATAAAATTTGGGTCACCTTGAGGAACATTGTCCCTACTTTTCCACGCCAACGAAGTATCCGCCATCTCATCTAAAGTGTCACAAGTTTCGGCATAAGGCGTGTTCATGAAGTTCCCGCCGGTGAGTTGATTTACCACACACTGATTTGTTGTGTTGACCCCCCTGTAGAAGGTTTGTAGGATCATGGCCCTGGTCCTATCATTATTAGGGCACTCTTAACCATGGTATGATATCTTTCCCAAATC
Source organism: Nicotiana undulata (assembly GCA_005239495.1). Taxonomy (NCBI): domain Eukaryota; kingdom Viridiplantae; phylum Streptophyta; class Magnoliopsida; order Solanales; family Solanaceae; genus Nicotiana; species Nicotiana undulata. Next base: position 15,760 of record ML270664.1, on the reverse strand, counting down.
TCGTGCAATGGCTAATTGGGCTCTTGCTTGAACGCTAAAATTTCATCCCGTAACGTAGACATGTGCCCCAGAGAGAAGAATTTGGTAATAAACTTTTCGTCCAATGCATCCTAAGTATGGATGGAATGATTGGTTATTCTCTCTAACCATTCCAACGCCTTTCCCCATAGAGAAAAGGGAAATAGTCTCTAACGCAGTGCATCCTCGGAAATATTTGTTTGCTCTCTCCCCTAACAAGTAGCGACGAAACCCTTGAGATGCTTGTAAGAATTTTGGATTGGAGCTCTGGTGAAGAAACCCAGCTGCTCAAGTAGTGTAAGCCTCACATTGGTGATTTGGAAATTGCCCGCCCGAATATGGGGTGGGACTATAGCACTGGCATAACCCTCGTTCGTCAACACCCGATGCGTTGTCACTCTTGGTGGAGGTGCGGGAAGGTTTGGGATATTATCATGAGGCTTGTTTAGTAGACAACGAGTGGAGTGCATAAGCCCCTTTAGAGATAGGGATGACTATTACACGAGCTCGTAAGTAAATTACGGAACGAGCCTTGTCTACGAAGCAGATCGACCTCATCTTGCTTGTTTCTGGAGTCGTCCTCGCCTGTTTACTTGAGGTTCGGGATGAATCTCATCTCCTTGATCAACATCTACCTCCTCCCCCAACGGTAAATTTTTGATGGGCTCGTTGTTGAGAGCCATTTCGTACCTATAAGCAATTCAAAACAAAATTAGTAATTCGTAAGGAAAGAATGACAAAACACACAAAAACTTAGATACATAGCTAAATCCGTTAACTCCTCGACAACAACGCCAAAAATTGATCTCGAACAAACCCACACCACTTTTAAGTAGTGAGGCGGTAGATGCAATAATAAACCCAAAAAAGATCGCGATTGAATCCACATGGAGTCAGAATAGGGATTAGGTATATATTTAGCGTGGATGTATGTGTTGACCCAAATTACACTTCCACAATAATGATTGTTGTTCTACTTCTACTTCGTTCTATTGTTTGCAAGTGTAAAACTAAGGGACAATATTTTTGGTTTTGAGTTGTTTTTCAAATGATAAAAGGATCTAGGGTCGTTACTTCCACCTAGGTGGTTACCTAATGGGTTGTAAACTCTAGGGAAAGTTTGATTGGTCGGTGTTGTAATATAGCAATCACACCCGGGTACTCACTCTATACCTCTCGGTAGTTTGAGTGATTTTGCCCAATTTGGCTTTTTCAAGTCCAAATGGGTATTGCACAAAATACGTGATTATAGCTCCAGTGGGGTCTTACTATCTCTAGATTCAACCCTTTAATTGGGGCTATCAATTTCTTGAGTTCACCCTAATTTTTTGTTAGCCAAGTTTTTCTAGACTTAGTCTCTCTTTCTCAAGTAGAGACTAAGTCAATTAGGCATGAAAATGTTCGCAACCATTAATTCTTGAGTTCAAGAAAGAACCAGGCTAAATATCACTAACCCAATCACAAACAAGCCCTAATTCAAACACCCATCAAATACCCACACTTGGGTTGGGTCACAACCCTAACTAGAATTTAGTGACTCAAGAAAAATGCAGAAATTAAAGAAGATATAAAGATAGAATCCATAATAATTAATTATGGGATGAAAATCTAGTGTTTGGAGACAAATCTAGTACAAAATTTTACTTAAAACATTAAAGAAAATGGCTCAGGTGCTCTTACAAAACAATACTTAACCTAAAAATAATAAAAAGTCCTATTTATACTAAGCTAAAAATATCTGACAAAAATGCCCATGCGGAGGTTGTGCGGACGTATAATTCTGAGTGCGATCAGCACTCTGAGCTTGACTGGTCAACTGGGCCATCTGCGGTCGCACAAAGTTGGGATGCGACTGCACTTCGTCAAGTTGTGCGGACCGCACATTTCTAAGTGCGGCCGCACACTTGGTTTGAACTGGGATCTGGACTTGACTATGTGGACCACACATTTGTGAGTGCGGCCGCACACTGGCTTCTGCGGCCTCACAATATTCATGCGGTCCGCACATCTTCAACTCAAGGTTCTCTAAATCTACTCCCCTGCGGTCTGCAATCAGTGAATGCAGTCACACACTGACTTTTGCGGCCGCACAACTTTAATTTCTCAAAATTTCCAAGTCTCTGAACCTCTCTTCTGCGGCTGCACACAATATTATTCGGTCTGCACTATCAGCACTTTTGCCCTGTTTTGGTCCTTGTCCAATTTTTAATCCTTTTTGAGTTGATTTTCACTTATCTAGCTCGTTTCCCAATATTCTTGTAGGAAAGCTCATTTCATTAGTTCTCGGGATATTTTTAAGCATTTGCGAGCTAAATCACAAGTAAAAGAGAGCAAATAAGCGATCACAATCCCTATTTATCAAAGACCAGGATTGGATATTGGTGTGGAACTCAAGAAACACACCAAAACATAATTATATATGCCGGCTGGTAGCACACAGAAAGATGATGACCATGTGTATATGGTTAAAATTGGGACCACCCGATTTTACTATTTGACCGAGGCGTGGAGGTTGCATCGAAGAACGGGTTTGTAACGGAACAGACTACATCACTAGGATAAGATACCAAGTTTAGAATCGAAGTACCTATCAAGATCAAGTCTAGTAGAAATCGAAGACAAATGAGACAGACATCGAGTAAGATCGAAGATATCATGATAACGGAAAGGCGAGATATCTGTGACAGGTCGAAGATCAATGGCGGAAATCTCGGAACGAATCCAATCACGAAGGGAAAACTCTCTAATCATGATATTTCCTTCTGTAATTAAAGTTATATCATAAGTCGAATTCCTCTACTATATAAAGGGGAGTTCTAATAATTTGTAACACATCATTCACAGACATCAAAGCAATATAATTCTCTTTTCTCGCTTACACTCTTGTTTATCAGCTTGTTATATTTTAGTTGTTCTTTCATAAACTAGTTCGAGGTTATCCAAACTCGAGGGCTGAGTTCCATTCTAACATTGGTTTGCTTTACTTTATAATTCAATTATGTAATTTGTCTTTATATTTATCAATTAGTATTGAGTGAAATCATGTACCCTTAAAACCATATTATAAGTTTAATCGTTATCCAATTTTAAGGGTAAACAGTTTGGCGCCCACCGTGGCGCTAAGGACAATAGTGATTACTTAATAATAATACCGATAACACACATTACTTTACGCTTGTTCTTGTAAGTGTTTTTGTTATCAGGATAAAACATGTCAAACTCACAAACAACACCCACACATGGTGATAACGGCCTCGGATTTCATGAGGAATACGACAATATAGACGCCCCAGGGATCGAGGTGCCTCAAACTAACCTCGAGGGAGTACAAAAAAAAAAATCCATCGACGTCAGTTCACATATCGCCTTAAATACAAATTTGGGTGTTGATCCCGAAGGTAGTGTATGTGTTGATACCCAATTTTTTTCTCAAACTATTTGCAAATTTGCATATAATCTTTCTAAATTTCTCTTCGTAATATTGAGTATTTTTCCTTATTTTTCATATTTTATTAAGTTATTTTCCTGTTTCTTTTAAATATTTCATAATTAAATAATTAAATAATCCATAAATTATGCTATAAATAATTTCAAAAATATTTCCCAGCTCAGTATGTTATTTATAATTATTTTTTATCTATTAAAATCCAATTATTTCACAAATTAGCCGATTGGGTCTTCTTTAATTTCAATTACAACAATTTTGCAATTATGGCCCAATTGGACATTTTGTATTATTTTAATTTAGAACTTATGCATTTCTTACACTCAATATCAGTTAATTACTGTAATTTTACCTATTTAAACTTAACTTTATCTTTTCATAATTATTAGATATTTTAATTAATTAATTACCTATTTTTTATTGGGTATTTAACATCTAGCCTATTTTATTTAAATATTAGCCACATTCCCTTATACGTGTAGTCCTACTTCTTATGTATGTCGCTTAGTGTTTTATCCTTTAAACCTAAGGGTTCAGCCTAGTCCCTACCTTGTAGGGATAATAGTCCTAAATACCTTCCAGGACTTATAGGATGGGACGGGTAATAGCACGCGATAAGTATTCATAACCAACACACGCATTTTAAATAACCTTTACGGGGTGGGAAGGGTAGAATACAAATATGATGATCGGTGCGCTAATACCACGTGTAGCCGCCTCTTTGAGGAAGTGACATACCGAGTATTGTATTGATGTGATCCGTATTACTTTAAATCTAGGACAATTCTTTTCAAATGTTTATTCTAATGTTTTTCCAAAACCTTTAAAGATTTTCATACTTGTTTGAAATCCCCTCTTATATGAACCTTACTTGCTACTTGTTCACCGTCCAAATTCACAAAATTTCTTGGCTAGGACCCACAGTTGTTGATCTTGAGGGGTGCCTAACACCTTCCCCTTGGGATAATTTCAAACCCTTACCCAATCTCTGGTAATGCAAACTACTTTATGAGTTATCAACTCTAGGTGCCCTAACGCACCATAAAAATCGTTAGGTGTCGACTCTTCCTTAAACCCTTTTCCTTTAAGGAGTTGTTCAGAATGTCATAAATCCCGATCTCTCCGTACCTAACCCGTGCGATAGAAAAAGGGGGCGCGACAATATGCAGGGAAGGTCGATCTAGTGGTCGAGGTATACATGGTGGAGGAGACGGTGAATTCAACCTCCAATGAATATTCGAGATGCTACATGCTCAACAAGTTGCTATAACACAACTACAAAATCAACATCATGCACCAAGTGGGGTCGAATCTCAGCCTCCACCAGAAGTTGTTCACAGGGCCGAACCTGTACCGGAGAGATTGAACGCCAATGAATCGGGGACTGACCCTACCATAATGAAATTCTCTAGGAACTCACTAAGAGAATTGAATTAGGATAAAAGAAAATTGAGGAAAACGACAAAAAGGTAGAAACATACAACTCCCGGGTTGACCAAATACCAGGGGAACCACCAATTTTGAAAGGTATGGACTCGAAGAAGTTTGTGCAGAAGTCGTTCCCCCCAAGTGTGGCTCCGAAGAAATTACGCATGCCGGAAATCCCGAAGTACAATGGAACCACCGATACTAATGAGCATGTCTCCTCTAATACATGCACAATAAAGGGGAATGCCTTAGAAGATGTTGAGAGCGAATTTGTTCTACTGAAGAAATTTGGAGAAACTCTATCGAAACGGGCAATGATATGGTATCACAATCTGCCACCTAATTCCATCGATTCACTCTCCATGCTCGCGGATTCCTTCGTGAAGGCACAAGCTGAAGCAATAAAGGTTGCGACTAGGAAGTCGGACCTCTTTAAAGTAAGACAAAACAACAACAACAACAACAACAACAACAACAACCCAGTATAATCCCACAAGCGGGGTCTGGGAAGGGTAGTGTGTACGCAGACCTTACCCCTACCCTAGGGTAGAGAGGCTGTTTCCAATAGACCCTCGGCATCCTACCCTCCAAGAACTCCCCACCTTGCTCTTGGGGTGACTCGAACTCACAACCTCTTGGTTGGAAGTGTAGGGTGCTTACCATCGGAGCAACCCACCTTGTCTAAAGTAAGACAGAAGGACAACAAAATTTTAAGAGAATTCGTATCTCGGTTGCATATGGAATGCATGGACCTACCTCTGGTCACAGATGATTGGGTTGTTCAGGCGTTCACGCAAGGATTGATCGAACAGAGTTCAGTAGCATCACGACAGCTGAAGAAGAATTTAATTGAATATCCAGTGGTGACCTGGGCCGATGTGCATAATCGGTACCAATCATAGATCAGGGTCGAGGATGATCAATTGGGGACCTCTTCCTGTTCCGCCTATCCAAACAAGCCCGTTGGCAGAGTTCAAAGGGACATCAACAGAGAACCCTGATCGAACAGAGACTGATATAAACCATACAACGCAAATCGTAGAAACATCGGCCCAGGACACAATCCCATCCGAAATAATTGAAGGAACGATCGAGGACAGAGCTCTCGAAGGCTCATTAGTAAAAGTGGCTTCGATAAACATGACGACCCCACAGTAGCACCTCGATTATCAGAATACAACTTCAGCATCGATGCATCGGGTATTGTGTCACCCATTGGGAGAATCAATGATACTAGGTGGCCCTGACCCCTACAAACCCATCCATCCCAAAGAAACCTCAATCTGATATGCAAATACCATGGTAAACATGGTCATAGAACCGAAGACTGCAGACAACTAAGGGAGGAGGTAGCCCTTCTATTCAACGAGGGTCACCTTCGAGAATTCCTGAGCAACCGAGCTAAAAACCATTTCAAAGATAGGGATCCAGATAGGAAAACCATAGCACGTGATTCAAATGATAATTGGTGGGGTATATATTCCACAAGGGCCCGTGTTCAAACGCACTAAAGTATCAATCACCATGGAAAAATGAACTCGGAAATATGTGCCAGAAGGCACTTTATCATTCGAAGACGAAGAGGCAGAAGTGATCTCACAACCCCACAATGATGCTTTGATAATCTCTATCCTTATGAATAAAATTCAGGTTAAACGTGTTTTAATTGATCCAGGGAGCTCTACCAATATTATTCGATCGAGGGTCGTGAAACAGCTCGACCTACAAGATCGGATTGTACTCGAAGATCGGGTTCTTAATGGTTTCAACATGGCAAGTGAAACAACTAAAGGTGAAATCATTTTACTAGTAAACGTAGCTGGGACTATTCAAGAAACTAAGTTCCATGTGATCGAGGGCGATATGAGATACAACGCCCTACTCGGATACCTTAGATTCAGCATATGAGGGCAGTCCCTTCAACCATTCACCAAATGTTGAAATTCCTGATGCAGGATGAAGTAAAAACGGTATATGGGGAACAATATTCTGCCAAAGAAATGTTCGTGGTCGATGAAGTGATACCTATATCGGCGCTTTCATAAACAAAGGGATCGGAGTCAAATGGAAAAAAGGAGGTTAAATAGCAACTACAGGTACCAGCCTCGACTCAGTCGGAGAAGCAGGAAACGGACGAGGACGGTGAGTACTGGATCCCTCTGCCCTTCATAATCCCCGAGGATTTTGACGCCAACAAAACAATTGAAGAGCTGAAACAAGTGATATTTATCGAGTACCTACGCGAACAAAAGTTATACCTGGGCATGGGCTTAACCCCCGAGCTCAGGGAAAAACTCATTAAATTTCTTATCGATAATATGGATTGTTTTGCTTGGTCCCACTTAGATATGACAGGGATCCCACCGGAGGTCACTACACATCGATTAAGCTTGGATCCAAAGTTCCGCCTGTTAAAACAAAAGAGAAGGCCACAATCCGAGGTAAAACATCCATTCATCAAGGACAAGGTAACCGAACTTCTCAAAATAGGATCCATTTTGGGAAGTAAAATATCCCGAAAGGTTAGAAAACGTAATCGTAGTCCCTAAAAAAGGGAACAAACTTAGAATGTGAGTAGACTATAAAGATTTAAACAAAGCATGTCCTAAAGAATATTTTCCTCTGTCGAATATTGATCGCATGATCGATGCCACGACCGGGTAATTCACGAGGGTGCTTGCGGAAATCATTCCGGTGCCGAATCATTGGTTCACAAAGTCATCAAAGCAGGATACTATTGGGACAATACGGAAAAAGATACTAAGGAATACGTTCGAAAGTGTGACAAGTGCAAAAGATATGCGTCGATGATCCACCAACCCGGAGAACAACTCCATTCTATCCTATCCACACGACCGTTCATGAAATGGGGAATGGATATAGTCGGCCCTCTACCATCTAACCTAGGTAAATCTAAATTCATTTTATTTATGAATGACTATTTCTCTAAGTGGGTTGAAGCACAGGCCTTCAAGAAAGTCTGAGAAAAAGAAGTTATAGACTTTATCTGGGACCACATTATATGAAGATTTAGATGCCTGCCGAGATCGTATGAGACAATGGAAAGAAATTCATCGGTGGAAAGTAACAGAGTTTCTTGAAGACCGCAAAATAAAAAGGATCTTGTTGACGCCATATCAACCTATTGGGAACGGACAGGCCGAATCGACAAACAGGACCATCATTCAAAATCTAAAGAAAAGATTGAACGACGCTAAGGGAAAAGGGAGAGAAATATTGCCTGAGCCTTTGGGCATATCGAACAACGTCAAAATCCAGTATGGGGGCAACACCGTTCTCTTTAGTCTACGGCGCCGAAGCACTGATCCCCGTTGAAGTCGGGGAACAAAGTGTCAGGTTTCGATATGCAAGGGAAGAGTCAAATCGCGAGTCTATGAATACAAGCCTCGAATAGCTAGATGAAAAACGAGAAGCCGCCCTCATTCGAATGACCACACAGAAGCATCGGATCGAAAGTTACTACAACCGAAAAGCCAATCCTTGACAATTTAAAATCGGGAACCTAGTTTTGAGAAAGGTCACCCTCAATACTCGAGATCCTTACAAAGGAAAACTTGGCTCGAATTGGGAAGGACCGTCTCAGATCCTCGACATCGTCGGAAAGGGATCCTACAAAATTGGCTCGATGAACGGTTGAAGACCTCGAAGAATTCTCCAAACACGAAGTCCTTAGGCTTGAAAGCATGCGTTGCACTCTTTTCCCCTTAGACCGGTTTTTGTCCCAAATGCATTTTTCCGGCGAGGTTTTTAACGAGGCAACCATTATTAGTGCTAACTTAAAGCAATTTAACAGTTCCGAGGCTTCTTTACAATCAACCTCGAATACTGGGGGGCATCACCCTCGGAGGATTACAAGGAAAATACTTCGTGTCAACAGGGTCTCGATAGGCAAATTTTATAAAGGTCCAAACGAACGAATGAACCGTGTCCATGTAGATTACTCAAGCCCTAATTGAAAAACATGTACACATGTATAATCTATTGAAAGAAGTATTTTTCCTTACCAGATGTTCCATGCCTTAGAAAAATTTATACTTTACAATTTCATAATTATGATATATTGTAGAAACTGGCTTAAGTGCCGATCACATTTGAAGTTCAAAAAACTTACCCCATACTCAGGGACTGCCGCAAAAAAATTGACATGATTGAATTATTAAACCTCGAGACTGTAAGACCTTAAAAAGGCAATCCTCTATTTTATAGGCCAAGGCCACCCCACGCAGGGACTGACACTTCTAACAAGTTCGAAGTGTAATCGGGAAATAAGTCCAAGAGGTAGATCCCAAGGCTACGGCCAAACTAACACGGCTCAGAGAGGTATGAATTTTGTAATAAAAACTGGCCTTCAAACACTTTTATGATATGGTTAAAATAGCTACCCTCGGCAAAATGATAAAAGGGTTTCGACAACGTTAGCCCTCGAAAAACCCTAAGGGGCATCGAATTGTTCTAACCCTCGAATAATTTTGTGCTAAGGCATAAAAAAGCAAAGGATTTCGATAACATCAACCCTTGAAAAACATAATGAGTACAGACTTATCCCGTAAAGGCATGAAAAATTTGTATATGATTAAATTTTTAAGCCGAAAAGGGAAAAAGTCGTTCTTTTGAGGCCATATCGCCCAATTCAAGAGCCTGAGGGCCGTTTTATTTTTTGAATTTGACAAATCATCCTCACTCAACTAAAACCTAAGTGTCATCCTACTTCAAATTTGAACAAACATTCACTCGACTACAAAGACTACATTAGTCCGACTTCGATCAAGTTGCCTAAGCTTCGAATTTACGAACAAAATTTTCACAAGGAATAAGTGAATCAAAATTTTCACAAGGAATGTGTGAATCAAAATTTTCATAAGGCATATGATAATTAGAATTTTCACAAAGCGTAAATCGAGATAAAGACAAAACAGAGAAAAAAGGAAATGTTTTATGCATATGAAGATATTTACAAAGGGCCGATCAGGGTCCTACACAAAATAAAAAAGAGAAGAAAAAATACTAAGGCTTCTATCTGTTCTCGGGGGCAGCTTATCCATCGGGGTCCCCCCTCCCACTCGCGGACTCGCTCTTAGTTCCCTCATCATCATCATCTTCAGAAGAGGCATCACTCCAGCATCAACTTCATGCTTTTTAGCCTTTACTATCTTGTCGGTAAGATCAAAACCTCGAGCGTGGATCTTCTCGAGGGTTTCTCTCCGAGATTGGCATTTGGCGAGTTCAGCAATCTAATGTGCTCAAGTTTGAGCAGTCTCAACAGCCTCTGTCACTTGGACTTGAGCGGCTTCAGCATCGGCCCGGTAGACAGTTGCCTGAGCTAAGGTTTTGTCTTTCAGTCCTTTAAGCTGACTCTCGGCCGATGACAATTGGGCTCGAGCAGTCTCTTTCTCTGTAGCCAAGCGATCCATACTTGTATCTACCCCAAGGTCTCTGCCTTCATCATGTTAACCTCCTCACGGAACTGCTCGATCCTCTTGACCTTTTGTTGCAGGTGTGAGATTGAAATGTTAGCTTCCATTCCCAAATCAAGACCATGAGATTTTAAGAGTATCATTACCTACTCGATCAGGTCGGTCTGATCCTTGTGAGCATTAGCCAACGACTCGGAGGTCCTTGATATCCTATTCTTTTTTCCTGCATAGAAGTTTGAGGGAATTCCTCTCCTCCGAGAGCCCATGAAGGTCGGCCTCACATCGTCTCAACCCTGCTCGGGATTTTGAAAATGCCTCCTGGTGGAGTGCCAAGGCCTATACAAAAAGAAAAAAAGAAATCAAACACGTAAAGAAGAAATAAACATAAAATATGATGTCAACAAGGGGAGTTGAAGTTGGGCCTCATCAGAGAGACTTGATGCTTCACCAAGGTCGGTAACCTCTTTGACCCCGATAAAGCAATCTCTCAATGGATCCTCCCATCTGGGGGCTCCGTACCTCGAGGGTCCTCAAAGCTTGGGCATATCAAATTGCCTCCTCGCAAAAAGTAGGGAGGGTAGGTGAGTCTCCAGTTACTATTTCCCCAATTGAGTCGCTTGGGCATTCTCTTCAATTCGAAGGCTTCAAAACTAGTCCCTTCAGACATACCCACCATTTGTTCATTTTGGTGGGAGGCAGCCTCGATCTCCGACGACTCGAGGACTTTGCCCGAGTCCTTCTCCAAGACCCCCTCAGTTCGAGGCGGGATCTCATCAACCACCACCGATTTAGCGGCCTTTGGGGCCTCGATGGTCTTCTTCACTCGGGCCACCAGTACGAAGCCGTCTTCTTCTTCTTCCTCCATTAGCCACTGAAGTACATCCGTAGGAAGGGCAGCAATATCTCTCTTCGGCTTACGAACATGGTTTTTCTTAGGCTTTGGGACCCCGGAGATCGAGGTCCTTTTTCTCTTATTACCCTTTGCTGGTTTCAAAACCGAGGCCGAAGTCTCCTCCTCGCCAAACAAGGGCATCATGACCGCATCTTTGCCTAGGCCTACACACGAGAAAATTGAATAAGTGTAAAAAGACTATCTTAATCGAATCATCAAATACACAAAAAATGCGCTTACCATGATTCTTGGTCTCCCATCGACCCTTTGCTAAATCGCTCCATGAGTGATCGGCGTATGTAGAGGTCGAGGCCAGGTTCCGAACCCAGCTCTCGAGGTCGGGAATCACATAGGACATACAAGCAACCGCTACATCTCGAAAAAAGACATCAATGAGAAAAGGCAAAGGAACAAAATAGTACATGAAAGCTAATAGTGAAGCGGTTCTTATGATTCATGTTCCATTTCTCAGGAAATGGCATCTTATCGGCCGGAATGAGGTCGGGAGTACTCACGCGAACGATTCGGCCCATCCAGCCTCAATCCTTGTCCTCGTCATGAAAGAGATAGAACATGTGATGTAAAAGTTTTAAGGCAAGTAAGGTAAAGGTGAACAATGTACGAGATACTCAATTACAGAAGATTGTGAATAGTCCATACTTCAGATAGAAGGCTAGAAGTGTGAGAATTCAGTATCCAGGAATGACAGCGGCGTCGTCAGTGGCATGTATTCCCAACCTATAGTTTCTAGGTATCGAGAAGTATAGTTAAGAGAGTAAAGAAGAGTTAGAGACGATGCGATGTCTCGCTTGATATTCCAGAATAACACAAGGAAAACTATGGTGCAAGTAAGTTGACGGAAGGTTACGAGTAGCATAAATAGATATGTGTAGGTCGCAAGCTAAAGTATGGTAGAGCAACAAAGTTATAGGAAGACACGAGTAAGGATAAGAAAAGGTGAGTGAGAAGGTGACCAGAAAGGATAAATCATCGGGATTAAAATACCCACGTAAGTGAGTCACATTGGGATGCTGTAAAGTACGGTTATTGAAGTTCAATAATCCCGCAAAGTGGATCTGGAAAATCACTTTGAATATTCCTTGATGCAACATAAGGCCTAGTGGCAATGTTTTACATAAGAAGTTTCAAGATATCAGTGGTAGATTGTAGATCAACATTGAGGTAAATCAACAATGGATAGATAGAAGTTACAAAATACGAAATAAGATATGGCAATATTCGTACGTTCAACAAAGTACCGACCGAAGAACTTCAATACACCTATAGATGCCTAGAGGGACATCTTATCAAGTTCTATATATGTTCCCAAAGTGAGGCCTAAAGATTGGCTAAAAGGTGAAGGGAAGGGTCGCATAGGAGCACATGCAAGGAAAACGTCCTACAGGATGCATGGAAGAAGGTAGCAAGAGTTACGAGATTGGAAGAATTCCGACCACAGACCGTGGTGTGAGAAAGAGGTCTAAACGGGGGAATGCCCTAACCTTTGGATTTATTCAAAGAACAGTCGCCTAAATGGAAATGAAAATATTAAAGTATTCGGAAGACATAAGTTATGAAAATGATAAGTACATCAACCAACATTCGAGGATGAATGTTCCAAAGGGGGGAATAATGTTACACCCCATGTTTTCGTACGTGAAAGTACGCCATAAGTAAATTGATAGAAGCTCGGAAATGAGATATTACATTATGCATTTTCGTACGTTAAAGCTTCGTCGTAACATTAATCGACATAAGTTTGGGAATGAGATTTAGTTTGGGATTATAAGTATTACGCTATTTCAAACAGGTGATAAGTAAATTCATGAAAGTGAAAAAGTAAGAAAATCAAAGAAAATGAATTTCGTCAAAGTTTGACATTTTGGGATAAAATACGGCTTGAGCTATAATACCCTGTATTTATGGACTAGTACCATACAAGGTACCACATATCCATGATAGTAAGGTGTATAAAGTGAATTAAAAATGAGTAGCTTTTTATGGAATTTGAGATAATTCTTAATTAAGTGGGTAATTGGTTAATTATTAGATTTGTGGATAAATATTTAAGTAAAATTTGTTGGATAATTATGAGGGGACAACTATACATGTGGGTGTATGTAAGTGTGGCAACAAATTGCCAACTAATCAAGCCTAAAGGAGAAGGTGGCACATAATGAATCAAAAATGGAATTGCTGGACCAAATATTGTAAATAAATACAATTTTCATTGATAGAAGTTGGGTGCAATAATAAAAGAACAGAATCCAGCAACATTGAATCTCCCAAATAAAAGTTGAAGAAGTCTTGCAATCAAAACCAGGTCCACAATGATATTAATGTGACCATTTCCCTACTTTGTCAATAAGAGAACTTTCTGTGACTTAGTCTTCTCTACCAAGGTTGAAAGAATTATGTATTCTTCCATGGCTAAGACACATTAGATCAAGCGTACTGTTGAATGCTATATATAAACAAGAAGCAAAATTATACATCCAAGAATGCAAGTGAAGATGCAACGGGATTTTGTGATTCTAAGGGAGTACGGTGCAATCTTTCTCTAGAATATCATATGGATTTTTCCCTACTTCGATCTCGTCGTTACGTGTTTTATCGCAATTGACATGTGTTAGAGGGATTGTCAAGAGAATCGGCTCAGGTATGTTAAGGCTATCCCTTCTTTCTATTTGGCATGATCCGTACGACACAAACAAAACGAGCAAATGCACAACATCCATAAATTACTCTATTCGTAGAAATGCTAGAGATGTATACATATTCTTATTTTCCCACGTGTCATATTGNCATGATCCACACGATACAAACGAGACGAGCAAATGCACAATTTCCATAAATGACTATATTCATAGAAATACTATATGTAGGAATGTTCTTGATTCCCCATATGTCTTATTATTCTATCATTTTTTCATGGGTCTCAGAAAATGCATAAGTTGATAAAGTTTATTTCATGATATTAATAAGAGGCATAATGGTCTTATGACGTTCCGAGAGATTATATTGACGTACTTCTCATGCATTGCATTCATTTATACATGTATATCCCATGACCAGATGGAGTTATATATGCGTGTATATATATATATATATATATATACGCACCACCACCTGATTAGCTGGTATACGTTAATGATTTTGCCTACAGTGGCCGAGATGATATGATGGGATGCCCTTAGAGGCTTGATGATGTACATGTACCTATGCAGGACATGACGTTCATATGCATATGCATAATTATTTCATGATTTACAGAGTTATCCAGACTTACAGGATGAGTCATTTACTCTATATTTATTTCATGTCTGTTATGTACTATTTATGTAACGACCCAGACGGTCATTTTGTGTGTTGGGACTCCGTTCCCGTAAATGACTCTTTCCATAGCGGCTAATCGTGCCTTATGAATTGTGGGGGCAGGTAGTTCGAGATTCAGAAGTGATTTGGCCAGTTCAAGAACACTTGGTTCCTGAAGGCTAGCCTATTTGGCTAATTTTGGTTCCGAGCAGCATTTTGAGCAAACGACCTCGGAATCGAGTGCTAACAGCTCCAGCAGCTCCAGATGATGATTTCGGACTTGAGGGTATGTTCGCCTCGGAATTCTGATGACCCGGGAGTATTTCGGCACCTGAATTAGAATTCAGGATTTCATAAGATTTAGAATTCGGTCTGGAATTGGACCTCATGATATCATGGTCCGAATGGAATTCCGGAACTAGCAATAGTTCCGTATAGTCATTTATGACTTGTCTGCAAAATTTGGGGTCATTCCGAGCAGTATTGACCCATTCGGCGTATTCGTGAGCCATTTGAATTTTCTTGAAATCTTAAGTTTGGAACTAAGGGTTTGGAACTAAGGGGTTTTGGAGAGTGATTTATAGTTTGAACAATGTTTTTAGTGTTCTGGGAGCTCGAGCGAGTCCGTCATATGATTTGGGATTGGTTGGTGTAATTTGTCGAGGGCTCGAGTGGGCCTAGGGGTCTCCCGGACCCCAAGCGGGGTAAAAAAACTAGCAATTTCATAGCTGGTGGGAATTTTCTGGTGTGACCGCCCCTGCGGTCCATGAGCCGCAGGCGCGAGGCTCGCACCAGCGGCCAATCCATCGCAGGAGCAGCCTTTGTCGCAGGAGCGACCTTCCTTCCGCAGGCGCGACCTCCCCCAGGGCCAAGGCCCATCGCAGGGGCGACCCTTCTTCTCGCTGGCGCGGCTCCGCAGGAGCGGACAAAAGTCCGCAGGAGCAACCTCCCCCAGGGCCCACGCCCAACCGCAGACGCGACCAATTTCACGCAAGTGCGAGTCCGCACCTGCGATCCAAAGGCCGCAGGAGCGGAAACTGCTGGGCAGCTCTATAAAAGGCCCACTTCGTTATTTTCTTCCCAAACTCATTTTTTTCCTCCATTGTTAAGACCCCCAAGAGCTCCAGAACAGTGTTAGCAAGGGATTTACTCAGGTAAGTAATCCTTTGACTTCCCGCATGTTTATAACTTCGATTCTTGAGGAATTTCCACTTCCAAAATTCATAA